>AWOL01S0008265.1:51730-98956 GCA_000715115.1 Nicotiana otophora | reverse complement strand
AGGGTCTTTCGGAAACAGCCTCTCTACTCCTTCGGGGTAGGGGTAAGGTCTGCGTACACACTACCCTCCCCAGACCCCATTAATGGGATTCTACTGGGTTGTTGTTGTTGTTTGTTACGCCCTTTTGCCCTCTTTTTTACGCATTCTTTTTGCCTTTTATTTTTTTGGAGGGGGGAGGGGGGAGGGAGGGGAGAATGTTAACAACACTTGAATTCAGGAATGTTATCTAGAATACAGTAGCTGCACAAGAGCTCTACAGAGAAAGCTGAGTGTTCAAGCCCATAAATGGAAGAGAAGAAGATTTAGAATAGGAAATTGTAATTATGGCTAATATTTTGGCTAATGGAGTGCATCTCACATAATCATAAGCAATCTTTGCAAAGTAAAGACTTTGTTTGTCAATATTTTTTGGAACCCAAAAATATTGCATTGTGTGATGGAAATCATTTGTACAAGTTGTATATCTTCTTTTACACCTAAGAAGCCAAGACTTTTTTGCCTATAAAAGGGAAGGCCATTAATTCATTTTATATACACCAACAAGGCTTGAGTCTTCAATTCTTGTTTCTTCCTTTCTTCATTTATTAACAGTATTTTGTATAAGAGTTAGTGTTGAGAAGCACTTGTGTGAACCCTTTCTTTGAAGTGATCTTGTGAGGTTATTCTCTTAGGATATTTGGGATTAATTAGAGGGTTTACTCTAATTTTGTACTCTTATTGTTGTAGTGAAATTACTCCTCTCCGCTTGTGGACGTAGGTCACCTTGATCGAACCACGTTAAATTTATGTCTTCTTTATCTTCTTTAATTGTCGTTATTATCAACTTGCATTGACTTTGTTATTGTCATTATACCGTTATTTGGCTAAATTCTGCACTACCCGGATTCCCAATCCTGACAAATTAGTATCAGAACCGGATCAAACCAGGTTTGTTTCAGTAGCCAATATGACTCTAACAACGACCTATGTTGAGAAATTTGACCGAAGTGCAAACTTCGGAATGTGACAATTAAAGATGAAAGCTATCCTAATTCATGATGGCTTAGACTTGGCATTGCAAAGAAAGGAAAAGAAGCCGGATAAAATGACGGATGAGGAGTTTACCGTCATAGACAAAAGGGCAAAAGCATGTATCATTTTAAATCTCTCAAATGAGGTTTTACGTGAAGTTTCTGTAGAAACTACAGCCAAAGGCACGTGGAAAAAATTGAAAACCTTATATATGAAGAGTACGGTGGAAAATAGACTTTACCTAAAGAAAAAGCTTTATACAATTCGTATGGTTGAAGATACCTCTATTCTCTCTCATCTTGACACCTTTGATTCCATTCTTATGAATTTGAGTAATATAGATGCTGAAATTAAAGACGAGGATCATGTCGTGTTACTACTTTGTTCTCTACCCCCATCTTTTAAGCATATTAGAGATACTATACTTTATGCAAAGGATAATATCTCTTATAAGGATATTAAATCTATCTTAAAATCAAAAGAACAGATAGATAGTGATATTATTGGGGAAGCTAGTGTAACTCAAGCGAAAGTTGGCTTGTTTGTTGGGGAAAAATCCGACTCCATATCCAAATACAATAATTTAAAGTGTCGTTATTGTCATAAGAAATGTCACATAATCTCTGAATGCTATAAACTGAAAAATAAAGAAAAGTATAAAGAAAAAAATGAGCATAAAAATACTGACACCACTGAAACTAGTGTAGCAACTGATGAGATTGAGGGAACTATATTTTTAGCAACTGAAACGAGTTTCAGATCAAAAAATGAGTGGATTTAAGATTTCGGTTGTTCATATCATATGTATCCTAGCATGAACTTGTTTTCTACATACGATTCAATTGCATGTGGAGTTGTCCAACTGGATAACAATGTTACTTGTAATGTTATTGGCAATGGTACAATTCGGATCAAAATGCACGATGCTGTGGTGAGAATTCTCACCGATGTTAGACATGTTCCTGACTTAAAGAAAAATCTTATCTCTTTGGACACTCTAGAATCTCTTGGGTGCAAGTACACAGGTGAATGTGGAGTTCTGAAAGTTTTTCATGGTGCTCTTGTGATCATGAAAGCACACAGATCTGGTTCATTGTATACTTTATTGGGATCAACTGTTATAGGCCCTACTACAGTTTCGGTATCAGACTTGTCTGATTTTGATGGCATTAAATTTTGACATATGCCCATTGGGATTTTTGCGGAGAAGTTGAAGCAAATTTACTATATCAGCCAAAATTAGGCCAAGGTGGAGATTTATAATTATGGTCAATATTTTGGCTAATGGAGTCTATATCACATAATCATAAGCATCTTTGCAAAGTGTAGACTTTGCTGGCAATATTTTTTGGAACCCAAAAATATTGCATTGTGTGGTGGACATCATTTGCATAAGTTATATATCTTCTTTTGCACCTAAGAAGCCAAGACTTTTTTGCCTATAAAAGGGAAGGTCATTAATTCATTTTATACACACCAACAAGACTTGAGTCTTCAATTCTTGTTTCTTCCTTTATTAAGAGTGTTTTGTATAAGAGTTAGTGTTGGGAAGCACTTGTGTGAACCATTTCTTTGAAGTGATCTTGTGAGGTTATTCTCTTAGGATATTTGGGATTAATTAGAGGGTTTACTCTAATTTTGTACTCTCTTTTGTACTCTTATTGTTGTAGTGAAATTACTCTTCTCCGCTTGTGGACGTAGGTCACCTTGACCGAACCACATTAAATTTGTGTCTTCTTTATCTTCTTTAATTGATGTTATTATCAACTTGCATTGACTTTGTTATTGTCATTATACCGTTGTTTGGCTAAATTCCGCACTACCTGGATTCTCGATCCTGACAAATTAGTATTAGAACCGGATCAAACCAGGTTTGTTTCAGTAGCCAATATGACTCTAACAAAGACCTATGTTAAAAAATTTGACCGAAGTGCAAACTTCGGAAAGTGGCAATTAAAGATGGAAGCTATCCTAATCCAGGATGCCTTAGACTTGGCATTGTAAAGAAAGGAGAAGAAGCCGGATAAAATAACGGATTAAGAGTTTGCCGTCGTAGACAAAAAGGCAAAATCATGTATCATTTTAAATCTCTCAAATGAGGTTTTACGTGAAGTTTCTGTAGAAACCACAGCCAAAGGCATGTGGAAAAAATTAAAAACCTTATATATGAAGAATACGGTGGAAAATAGACTTTACCTGAAGAATAAGCTTTATACAATTCGTATGGTTGAAGGTACCTCTATTCTCTCTCATCTTGACACCTTTGATTTCATTTTTATGGATTTGAGTAATATAGATGCTGAAATTAAAGACGAGGATCATGTCGTGTTACTACTTTGTTCTCTACCCCCATCTTTTAAGCATATAAGAGATACTATGCTTTATGCAAAGGATAATATCTCTTATAAGGATATTAAATATATCTTAAAATCAAAAGAACATATAGATAGTGATATTATTGGGGAAGCTAGTATAACTCAAGCGGAAGTTGGCTTGTTTGTTAGGGGCAAATCCGACTCCATATCCAAATACAATAATTTAAAGTGCCGTTATTATCATAAGAAATGTCACATAATCTCTGAATGTTATAAACTGAAAAATAAAAAAAAGTATAAAGAAAAAAAAATGAGCATAAAAATACTGACACCGCTGAAACTAGTGTAGCAACTGATGAGATTGAGAGAACTATATTTTTAGCAATTGAAACTAGTTTCAGATCAAAAAATGAGTGTATTTTAGATTCCGGTTGTTCATATCATATGTATCCTAGCATGGACTTGTTTTCTACATACGATTCAATTGCATGTGTAATTGTCCAACTGGATAATAATGTTACTTGTAACGTTATTGGCAAAGGTACAATTCAGATCAAAATGCACGATGGTGTGGTAAGAATTCTCACCGATGTTAGACATGTTCCTCACTTAAAGAAAAAATTTATCTCTTTGGGCGCTCTAGAATCTCTTGGGTGCAAGTACACATGTGAATGTGGAATTGTGAAAGTTTCTCATAGTTCTCTTGTGATCATGAAAGCATACAGATCTGGTTCGTTGTATACTTTATTGGGATCCACTGTTATAGGCCCTACTACAGTTTCGGTATCAGACAACTTATCTGATTTTGATGGCATTAAATTTTGACATATGCCCATTAGGGCTTTTGCGGAGAAGTTGGAGCAAATTTACTATATCAGCCAAAATTAGACCAAGGTGGAGATTTGTAATTATGGTCAATATTTTGGCTAATGGAGTTCATCTCACATAAGCATAAGTATCTTTGTAAAGTGTAGACTTTGTTGGCAATATTTTTTGGAACCCAAAAATATTGCATTGTATGGTGGACATCATTTGCACAAGTTGTATCTCTTCTTTTACACCTAAGAAGCAAGACCTTTTTGCCTATAAAAGGGAAGGCCATTAGTTTATTTTATACACACCAACAAGACTTGAGTCTTCAATTCTTGTTTCTTCATTTATTAAGAGTGTTTTGTATGAGAGTTAGTGTTGGAAAGCACTTGTGTGAACCCTTTCTTTGGAGTGATCTTGTGAGGTTATTCTCTTAGGGTATTTGGGATTAATTAGAGTGTTTACTCTAATTTTGTACTCTCTTTTGTACTCTTATTGTTGTAGTGAAATTACTCCTCTCCGCTTGTGGACGTAGGTCACCTTGACCGAACCACGTTAAATTTGTGTCTTCTTTATCTTCTTTAATTGCCGTTATTATCAACTTGCATTGACTTTGTTATTGTCATTATACCGTTATTTGGCTAAATTTTGCACTACCCGGGTTCCCGATCCTAACATATATTGTAATACTTTCTCATTAATTTGTAATAAATTTAGTACAGTCATTTATACTGCTCAATTTGGAATTGAAATTACAACTCAATCTGTTATTCTGTGAATCTAGCTAACTATCTCTAACTAACTTGACACTGTGCTAATTACTTTTTGAACTGACTCTAATGACCCCTGCTAACGTGGCTTCATCAGTTGACAAATTGCGTATCAATACTCCCTTCCGCAAAAGATCCTTGACCATAAGGATTAAAATGAGGAAACCTTGTCTTGAGAACATTGAAGTACTCCCATATTGCATGGTCTGCTGACAGTCCAGATCATTTAACTAATACTTGGCTAACAGTGTTATTCTCATTTTTCACCATACGCCTTTGTAAAATAGCTTCAGGATTAGGACAATGGGGGTTAGCAATATCAATAGCAGGTGTGTAGGCAATTTGATCAAGTACTGCATAGCGCTTCTTAAGAGGGATACACGGACTGTTGAATGGATCTTCACTGATGGTGGGAAAAACAATGTATAGGCAACAAGTCCAACTCGTTTGATCACCTGGAATGGACCATCATCTAACTTGTGGAATGGTTGAGAAGACACAGTAGATTGTTTGTAGGGCTGTATCTTGAGATATACCCAATCTCCCACTGAAAAATTCCTATCAGCCTTGTATGAAATTGGCTTATTGTTTCATCCTCAGCTGAGCCTTGTGCAAGTGATGCTTAAGTAGTTGGAGCTTCAATTCCCTTTGCAATAAGGTGTTGTCGGCCTCTACTGAAGTAGACTTGCCTGGTAGGTATGGTAAATGTAGCGGGGGAGGTTGACCATATAGAGCCTCACAGGGAGTGGTGTGAATGATATGAAATGTTGTACCAATATTCAACCATAGGTAGCAATAATACCAATCAGCGGTATCTTCATTGCAAAAGCACCTCAAGTATATTTCGAAGCATTTGTTTAAAACATTAGCCTGACCATCTGATTGAGAGTGATATGTTGTAAAGGTGTTCAATTGGACTTTTTGTAATGAAAATAGTTCCTGCCAAAATGAACTTAGGAAGACTGCAACTTTGTCACTTGTTATAGCCTCACGTAGTCCATGTAGTCTAACAACCACATCAAAAAAAGTCTTGGCTATTGACTGAGTGGTGTAAGGGTGCTTTAAGGGTATGAATTGAGCATATTTGCTCATCCTGTCACCAACCACTAAGATCATCTCGTGGACTTTACATTTAGGCAAGCCATCTATAAAATCCATGCTTATTTGAGACCACACCACCTCAAGTATAGGCAAAAGTTGCAGTAGACCAGGATAAGCTGCTAAGTCTGCTTTATTCTTTTGGCAGATATCACATCTTTGGATGAAGGTTTTCACATCAGCTTTTATTCCCTTCCAATACAACAAAGTTAGTAGTCGTTTGAGGGTAGCATCCACACCAGAATGGCCACCCTGCGGGTGGAGTGCCATACTTTAATTATGTCAATTCTTAGGTTATGCACCTTCCCTACCACTAACCTACCCTTCCTCCTCAATTGGTTGTGATTCCAAGTGAATTGTGAGGGTGTAGTAGTATTGGACTTCAGTTGTTCAATAGAAGCTTTCAACTCATTATCAGAAGACCAATTGTGCACTATATCTTGAAGCAAGTCTGAATCAGTTGTGGATACCACTAAAGCCAGCAGTTCAACTCCTGACACTCTTGACAATGTATCTGCAACTTTATTCTCTACTCCCTTCTTGTATTCAGTAACATAATAAAAGGGCATTAATTTGGTACACCACATTAATTGTGAATTGGTTTGCAACTTCTGCTCCATAAGATACTTTAAAGCCCTTTGTTTTGTCCTTATGATGAACTTTTGTCCTAGTAAATACTGGACCATTTAGTGACTGCATAAACTAAGGCTAGTAGCTCTTTGTCATAGAATGAAAGTACAGCTTGCCTAAGAGACAAGGCCTTGCTAATGAAGGCTATTTGGAGGCCATGCAGTATTAAGACAAGAGAAATAACATATCCACTAGCATCAGTCTCCACTACAAATATCTTGGTGGAGTCAGGTAAGGCCAATGCAAGGGTGTTGGTCAAAGTTGCCTTCAACTTCTCAAAGGCTTCAATAGCTTGTGGTGACCATTTGAAGTTATCCTTGTGCAGAACATTAGTTAGTGGCTTGCATATTACCCCAAATCCTTGAATAAATTTCCTTTAGTATCCAACTAATCTTAAGAATACCCTTAGTTGTTTAGTAGTTGTTGGTCTAGGCCATTGCTTTACGACATCTATCTTCTGTGGATCAGTATATACATCTTCCTTAGTGATGAAGTGGCCCAGGTACTCTATCTTTTTTACCCCAAGAAATATTTACTTTTCTTGGCATACAATTGATGCTTCTGCATCTCTTGAAAGACAACCCTTAAGTGCCATAAATGATCCTCCAAGGTTTTGTTATAGATCATAATATCATCAAAAAATACCAAGACATATTTCCTGAGAAAGGCATAGAACACATAATTCATCAGGCCTTGGAATGTGACAGGTGTATTTGACAATCCAAATGGCATAACTAGATATTCATAGTGGCAAGAGTATGTTCTAAAACTGTCTTAGGTATGTCATCAGTGGCCATCATTAGTTGATGATATCCAGATCTGAGATCAATCTTAGAGAAGATCTTAGACCCTCATAGTTCATCCAACAAGTCCTCTACAATAGGTATATGGAATTTGTTCTTCACAGTAGCCTTATTCAAATTCCTATAATCAACCTAGAGTCTCCAAGTCCCATCTTTCTTCCCAACCAATACCACAAGAGCAGCAAAAGGGCTATTGCTTGGTTGAATAATTCCCTGGTCTAACATTTGTTTGACTAAAGCTTTAATCACATCCATTTTAACTGATGGATACATGTAGGGTCTCTTATTAATTGGTTCAGTACTATCTTGTAAGACTATTCTATGATCGAATACACCTCTAGATTGGGACAATTGAGTAGGTTCATCAAAGAGTGTTCTGAACTCACGTAGTAAAGTCAACAACTTAGGATCAGGTTTAGTCATTTCTTTAGCTTCTAAGGAATACCATTGCACTTCATTATACATGGTAGGTATTAATTGAATCATGCAAAGCTCCAAGTGATTACCTATGATTTTAGCCAATTTCCCAACTCCAGAACTCAATATATGTCTGTCAGTTCCCATCAGAACATGCTTCTTTCCCTTGTAATAAATAAATTCTATGGTCAACTTTCTGACATTTAATATCCCCCAATATAACCAACTATTGTACCCCAGTACTACTCCACAGGACCCTAGTGGTAGTATCAGGAACTTAACTGAAAATTCTACACCCTGTAATCGCCAAGAAATCCTGCAAACCTTATCCACATTCGTTACACCATTAGCTGCAACCACTAATTGAGGTGAATTTTGTGTAATGGGGCATCATAGTTGCTTCACTACTGTTGGATCAATGAAGTTATGAGAACTTCTTTGTGTCAACCAAAATATGCAATGGCTTATTAGAGTGATAACCAGTTACCTTCAAAGTCCTATACCCTAATGATCCATTGAGTGCATGGATAGAAATTTTCATACGTTCTACCATCTGCTGTGAGTCAAGACCCTGCATTGTCAATTCATCTTGTGTTTCCTCCAGCTATGACTGTTCTATCTTTTCTTGTTCCTCAAGTTCTAGAAGATATAACTGCTTAGCATTCTTGCATTTATGACCAATAATGTATATCTCATCACAGAAAAAGCACAATCCTTTACTCTCCTCTCATTCATTTTTTTGTACTCAACCTCCTCCTATGAACCTTACTAATGTTATGATTAGGAAGGATTGGTCTGTCATAACTCATTGGCTCCATGTATTTCTTTGGTGGGTTCATATAAGTAGATTGGCCAGGTGTAGTTTGTCTGGTGGCTGAGAGGTATGCCTCCTGTATTATAGCAGCCTTGCACACTTATGATAGAGTTGTAGGATTGCTGATTTTCAGTGCAATATTCAACTCTGACTTGAGCCCCCCAATAAAGCAACTAATGGAATTCTCTTTTGATAGGGTCACCCTAGTCAAGTTTCTTTTGAAGACATCTTGGTACTCTTTCACTCTTCCCAGATGTTTGATCTTCTTGATTTCCTTCATAGGATCATCAAAATCAGTACTAAACCTTTCAACCAGAGCCATTACATATTCATTCCAAGTGGCATGTTGAATATATTGTCTATATTTCATGAAGGATAGATTATATTGGATGGCCGCTCCTTCTAACTGTAAAGCAACAACTCCAATTCTCTCATCCATAGGTACTATTTCCATTGAAAAGAATTGTTCGATTTTAACAAAGCAAGATTTTAAGTCCTCACCTGCCAATCTCAAGAACTCAATCCTTGACCATCGAGAAGGATTTGAATTGTGATTGTGAGTACTGTTAGGACTCCTATCACCCTGTGATATTTACCTCGATTGCCTTTCTCTAGAAGGTCCCTCACCATTCTCAAATGAAATTTTACCTCTTTGCCTTTATCCTGAAGTTGTAATTTGTTCCCTTAGCTCATGTACTGTTTGATCTAATCCCTTCAGATGTGCTACCTCCCCAGTTATAGTTCCCATCTCTGATAATATTTTATGTATCATTTTTCTCAGTTCATCCGTGCCACATGGTGAATTCTTATTGATAGTATCACCATTAGACCTAGTTCCTTTCGACATGAGTGCTAAGAAGTCGAAAGCTCTGATACCAATGTTAACAAAATTGTTAACAATACTTGAATTCAGTAATATTATCGAGAATCCAGTAGCTACACAAGAGCTCTACAGAGGAAGCTCGAGTGTTCCAGTCCATAAATGGAAAAGAAGAAGATTTGGAAGAAGAAGAATTAAAATAGGAAATTTTAATACTTCCTCATTAATTTGTAATGAATTCAGTATAATCATTTATACTACTCAATTGGAAATAAAAATTACAACTCAATTTGTTATTATGTGAATCTAGCTAACTAACTCTAACTAACTTGACACTATGCTAACTATTTTTTGAACTGAATTTAATGACCTCTGCTGACGTGGCTTCATCAATTGATAATTTGCGTACCAAAGAAAGACTAATTGTTGCTTCCTCCGCTACAACCGGTGGTTATTGGGGGAGGGGAGGGGGGTAGGGGAGGGGTTGTATTTGTTTTTGCCTGTCGGTTTTATCACGTCCCAAAAACGGAAAAATTCTCATTGAGCAAACCAACTATTATTACGTACTTTATGAGCGTGTTTGGTTTGGCTTAAAAACTTATCAGACCAACTTAAAAGTACTTTTTAACTTATTTGAATATTTAGTAACTTTAGAATTAATTTTTATGTCAGGTGCTTTTAAGATAAAATAAGCCAAAAGCAATAAGTTGGTCGAATCCAAATTATTGTTTTGTAGCTTAAAAGTACTTGGGATTTGACCAAGTAATTTATATGATTATCCCTTGTATGTTTTTATAATTCCCACAATATCCTTCCCTCACTATGACCCTAGCTCTACTCTCTTTTCATTTCTTCTGCCGTTGCAGAGAATATTTGTATTCATGACCTGTCGTTACATATTCATCAATGACCCCTTTATTGCCATTTAAGAGGGGCTTGACCCTAGGATCTTGTTTCTCTAAGTATAACTATAAATAGTAGGCTCAATAACCATTGTAAGGACACAAAATTCTTGAAAAAACTTATGCTATATTTCATTATCAAGCTTAGTCAGATAACTCTATTTGCCCTTTTACATTGCTCTTATTTCTGTCCTCGGAGATATTGCTCTCGGAGACAAGCTTGTTATTTCCTTCAATTTTAACCGCTAAGTTTTATTTTTATTCTTGTTTATTTATCATTTTTGGATCTAATCAATTCTCTTGTCTATAAACCACGTAACAAATTTAACTCTATTATTTTACGTGTAAACAGTTTTGCGCCCACCGTGGGGCTTAGACAGTTGCGTAATTGAGTTAATCCTTACGTTTATTACTAACTTGTTTGATTCTTTGTTCCTTAGCACAAAATCAAAAATGACAGCTAACGATGTCAACATCGCATACAACGTTTCGGGACATGAAAATGTACCTCAGCATGAAGATTCAATCAGCAACACTCATAACGAGAGAGATGAGGCAACCCCGGTCTGTGGAGGATAGTACCCCTGACGTGTACGAGAGCCAACTCCTGATGACGCGGAAGATGAACACGTTGCGAAAATAGTAAGGATTCTAAGAAAGCAACAAAAGGCCATCATGGGCCTCTCAAGGCAGGATCAGGTTATGACGTAATTGAAGCAGGCGTTGTCAGGCTCTTCCAACAATGCAGACGAAAGGGTTTCGGTTCCTCCCAGCGTTCCTGCAAATTAAATGGCTTAAAGAGTTGATAACAATACCCCGAGGGTGAGGTCAGCTTCAACAGTGCCGGGGGACCAGTAGCGGATCTAGTAATGATAACGGTAATAATCCCTTCAAACTGATCTTATGAGATTTATGAGGGAGATAAACGAACGAATGGATCAAAACGCGAAGGAATTTCATGCCCGAATGGATCAAATTACGAGTGCACCACCAATTTTGAAGGGCCCGGATTCAAAAAAATATACTCAGTTGCCGTTTAAACCGAGCGCAACACTGGAGTTAATTCTGAAGAGGTTCAAGATGCCGGACATACCAAAATATGATGGGACTTTGGACCCGCAGGAGCACATCATAACTTATACCATGACTGTGAAACAGAACATGTTGGCTCAACATAAGATTGAATCTGTTCCAATGAAGAAGTTCGAAGAAACCCTCAGAAAAGGGCCCCTGACATGGTATTCACTCTTACCCCAACATTCAATTGACTCTTTTGAGATGATTGCAGATTCTTTCATAAAAAGCCCATGCCAGGCCAGAAAGGTACAAACCAGGAAGGCATACATATTTAGGATCACACAAGCTGAAACCGAATTATGTGGGAGTTCGTGATCAGGTTCCAGAAAGAAAGGATGCTGCTATCGGCCGTACCAGATGAGTGGGCAGTAGAGGCATTCACAAATGGTTTGAATCCGAGGAGCTCCGACGCCTCCCAAAAGCTAAAGGAAAGCCTACTCGAATTCCAAACGACTACATGGGCGGATGTTCATAATCGTTACGAGTCAAAAATAAGGATAGAAGATAATCAGCTCGGATTCCTGACATCAACTAGAGGACATGACAGAGACAAGAACCAAGGTAAGTTAAAAAGTGATTTTGATACCGATCGATGATCTTCTAAAGGTCGTTTCCTGCCTTACGAGGGAGTCGAGGGGAGCGACAACAAAGGGTTCTGCTCCTCGGATAGGTTCGCTCTCGATAGAAGGACCGACCGCGGTCGGAGCAACAGATCGTTATAAGAAAAAAAAGCATCGGGGGCCCCAGGATTCCACATATCCCAGGTTGTCAGATTACAGTGTTAACATCAACATAGTAGAATTGGTATCAATAATGAGAAATATCAAAGAAGCATGATTCCTAAAGCCAATCAGATCTGATGCCAGCTAGAGGAATCCTAACTTATGGTGCGAGTATCATGGGACTAATGGCCATTGAACTGGGGACTGCGGCATATACGTGAAGAGGTGGCGACGTTGTTGAAAAATGGCCATTCCAAGGATTTCTTGAGCGATCGGGACAAGAACAATTATGGTCGTAGCCGGGAACACGCAGAGCCCTCGAAGATAGGAGAAGTTCCTCATCGGTTGACTATCAACATGATTTTTGAAAGGAATGAAATCAATGGCGTGACCTCGGCCAAGAAAACAAATATATCAGTAACCCACAATAAGAGACTCCGGGAAGTCGCAAAAGAAAATATCACCTTCACGGAGGAAGACACTGATGGACTTCTTCTTCCACATAATGACACTTTGGTAATTTCTCTCAATGTCTTAGATTTTTAAATTAAGCGTGTTTTGGTTGACCCGGGAAATTCAGCCAACATCATTCAATGGAGAGTGCTGGAATAAGCAAAGCTAAGTGGAAGCATCATTTCGGCAACGAAACTCCTCGTTGGGTTCAACTTGGCAAGTGGGACAACCCGAGAAGAGATCTTGCTACCCATGAACGCCGAAGGGGTAACTAAGACCACCTTATTCGAAGTGGTAAACGGCGACATAGGTTACAATATAATCCTCGTAAGACCATGGTTGCATGTGATGAAGGTCGTACCATCAACATATCACCAACTGCTGAAATTCCTGACCCAGAAGGAATCAAACATATGAGAGGAGATCAACCGAAAGCAAGACAAATGAACGTAGTTTCGATCTCTAGTAGTAAAGGGAAGGAGCTCAACAAATACAAATCACATGATTCGATGCCTGCTCCTGTGCCAAATGAAGATGATAAAGGCGAGGAGTCATCGGAATCCCATCAGGTACCGAGATACTTTCAGGTACCGGAGGAGACAGATGCAACCAAATCCACTGCAGAAGAACTCGAACAAGTGGCTTTGTTGACTTGTTCGAAGAATTTTAGGAAAGGAAGTTTCAGTTGGGAATAGGACTCAATCCCGAACTCAGGTCAGGATTTATTAATTTCCTTAAAGCTAACATTGATTGTTTCGCATGGTCACACTCGGATATGATATATATCCTATTAGAGGTGGTCGTGCACAAACTAAGCCTGGACCAGAGCTTCCCTCCGGTAAGGCAGAAGAAGCGTCTAATAACCGAGGTCAGAAACGGGTTTGTTAAGGAAGAGGTAACTCAACTACTCGACATTGGTTCAATCTGTGTTGTAAAGTATCCCGAATGGTTAGCTAATGTAGTTGTAGTTCCAAAGAAGAATGACAAGTTCATAATTTGTGTAAATTCTAAAGAATTAAATAAGGCGTGCCCTAAAAACTCCAACTGCCAAACATTGATTAAATGGTTGATGTAACGAGTGGGCACGAGTAAATGAGTTTTCTCGATGCCTACTATGGGAACAATCAAATCAAGATGTACCTGGAGGATCAGGAAAAAATTTCGTTCATAACGGACTTTGGCACATATTGATATAATGTGATGCCATTTGGGCTTAAAAATGCCAGAGCCACTTATCAGAGGCTCGTGAATAAGATGTTCGAATAGAAAATAGGCAAAATAATGGAAGTGTATATAGATGACATGTTAGTCGAATCTTCGAATGCGGGTGACCATTTGAAACACCTCCAAGAAACCTTCGACGATATCTTGAGGAAGCATAACATGAAACTCAACCCGAAAAAATGTGTGTTCAGGGTTGACTTCGGTACATTCTTGTGGTTCTTGATATCACATATAGGGATCGAGGTGAATCCCGATAAATTCAAAGCCTTCAAAGATATCCCAGACCAGCTAACGAGTGTAAAAGAAGGGCAAAGGCTAACTAGAAGATTGACCACTTTAAGCAAGTTCGTCTCTCGATCCTGGGAAAAATGTCATCACTTTTTCTCACGACTGAAGAAGAAGAACAATTTTGAATGGACTCTAGAATGCCAATAGGCCTTCAAAGACCTAAAACGTTACCTATCAAGCCCCCCGCTACTATCAAAATCGGGGGAAGGTGAACAATTGATGATATATCTAGCGGTCTCGAAAGTAGCGGTAAGTACCTTTCTAGTCCGAGAGGACGAAGGTACAATTTCCCGTCTATTATGTTAGTAACTCATAGTCGCCTATCGAAAGCTAAGGCCTTATTTTAGTACCAACCGGTAGCCGTTGTGACAACCTTCCACTTGCGGAATTTGCTTCACAAGCCTGAGTTGTCATGCCAATTGGACAAATGGGCAGTCAAAATTAGTGAGTTTGATATTGAATACATGCCTAGGACTGCAATCAAATCGCTAGTTTTGCCCGAGTTTTTGGTCGATTTCAGTCTCTAGTTAATGCCTCTAACTGCTAAAGAAGCGATGATGGTGTCGGAAATAACATCAGGAGTTTGGTATTCATGGATGGAGCTTCCATTATGAAAGGGCTCGGGGTGGTTCTAATCACGCCCTCGAGGGAAACCCTGAGGCGGGCCATTAAAACGGTTCTGTTAACTAACAATGAAGGTGAGTATGAGGCTTTGGTTGTAGTACTCAAACTAGCCCCGGGACTTAGCTCCATGGTGTAACGACTCGGCCGGTTGTTTTGAGTATTTTAGCCTTGATACCCTAAATTATGCTTCCTCTATGTTATAATGTGGTTACCTGACTTTTTGGGGTGCTTGGTGTCGGGTTCGGGAGAGTTATGGGACATATAGTCTCTAAGTTGGAAAATTAAATATTAGGAGTTGACTCTAGTTTGACTTGTGTGAAGATAATTCTAGAATGGAATTTTGACAATTTCAATAGCTCCGTAGGGTGATTTTTGTCTTAGGGAGCGTGTCCAAATATTGATTTGGAGGTTCGTAGGTCATTTCAGCGTTAATTAGCAAAAGTTGGAAGATTTTAGAAAGTTTGACCAGGAGTGGACTTTTAATATCGGGGTCAAATACCGATTCCAAAAGTTTGGATAGGTCCGTAATGTCAATTATGACTTGTGTGCAAAATTTGGTGTCAATCGCAGTTATTTTGGTATGAATCAACGTTGGCTTCGGAATTTGGAAGTTCATAGTTCATAGGCTTGAATTTGGGTTGCGATCCATAGAATTTGTGTTTTTTTTATGTGATTTGTGTCCTCGAGTAGGTTTGTTATGTATTTTGGAACTTGTTGGTACACTCGGACGGGATCCCGGGGGCCCCAGGTGTGATTCGGATCGAATCCAAAACAAGTTTGGATTTTTAAGACTGGTGAAGTTTGGCTGAAGGTGTGAGCTCACAAAAGTGAGCTCTTGGTCGCAGTTGCAGTTTTGGTCATGTCCAGTTGGGGGCGCAGAAGCCGAATCTGTTCCGTAAAATAGCATCGCTTCTGTGATGTGGAGGATCACAGGGGTGACAGTGGTCCCAGGTGCGACACTTTTTGTCGCAGGCGCGTACGCGCAGGTGCGACCCTTAGCTCGCAAAGGCGGAGAGTGGTGATTTAGTCCTGACCGCAACTGCGATGGAAATTCTGTAGGTGCGGCAGTAAGGCCCGCAGATGCGGACTCACTATGCAGAAAAGAGGGATTTCAAGGGTTAGTCTTCATATTTCATTTTGGGAGTTCAGTTTGAGACGAAATTTCGAGGGTTTTTCAAAGGAATCGTTAGGGTAAGAATTCTTGACTCGAATTTGGTTATATTACACTAATCTATCATTATTATTATCATGTAATTAAGGATTTGAGTTTGAAAAATTGGGAAAAAAGTGTAGAAGTTCTTAGACTAAAATTTTAGTTTTGTAAGGCGAAATGGGATCAGATTTGAATAACTCTTGTATGGTTAGACTCGATATCGAACGTGTGTATGGTTTTTGTAATTTTGGCCGGGTTCCGAGGTGCGAGCCCGAGTTGACGTTTTGGGACAAATTTTCAATTCTTTGTTAAGATCATGATTTCATTATTTAAATTAGTTTCATATAGTTATATTTATAATATGAAATTTTTTTGGCTAGATTCGAGCCGTCCGGAGTTGGATAATCGAGGGAAAGGCCTTCTAGTTGATTGATTTAGCGTGGTTTGAGGTAAGTGACTTGTCTAACCTTATGTGGAGGAAATTTCCCTTAGGATTTGGTATTGTTGTGATGATTGTGATGATTGTGAAATGTGAAAGTCGTGTGCGCTAGGTGATGAGTGCGTGCGTACACAAGCTAATTGTGAAATTTCTGGATTTTTGTTATGTAGTTTCCTTTCATTCTTTAATTGAGTAACTAAAAATGTTATAGACATCATGTTTAGTCTAATTTCACATGTCTACTTGTCTTATCTCTTATTTGCAACTTGCACTACATGTTTAGTTGAATTACTTGCTTCCGTAATTCCGTATTCATTATTTAACTGTGAAATTCTTTACTTGAAATTGCTATCCTTGAAATATCTTGTTGTTCAGTTGCAAAGGCTGTGGTTTCTATTGAGGCAAGGTATAAGTTGTGTAATATCATTTTATTTAGTTGTTATGTTTTTGGCATTTGTGTTATTGTTGGGGTAATTGTTGTTATTATTTGTCATGCTGTTGTTACTTTTTGCACGAGGTTTATGTCGTGCCGCTGTGATTATTGATACGCATGCGGTGGTATAAGGTCTGGGTGTTGGAACACATGCAGTGAGAGAAGGTGGGCTTGATACGCGTGGCTAGTAGGGGATAAGGTGGGCTAAAGTGTGGGGTGCTATTACGGGAAAAATATTTTTCAAAACAAAACATAAAGGCCTCCGCGGTGATATAAGGAAAGACTGTGAGTTACTTTTATGATTTGGGACTACGAGGTGGTACCTCGGCAGTGCCTCTGTTGATCTTCTCTATTGTTGTATTGTTTGGTTGTTGTTCCCTTAACATGTAAAATTCTTGCTTTCCTTTCGTGTTGTATTGACTTCCTTGGTTTCTGTGTTGCTACTTTCCATAAATTCTTATTGTTTCACTCCCCTGTCATTTTCATTATATCATTATATCTTCTATCTTGTTTCTTATTATCTCTAGTAGAGCCTTGACCTAACCTCGTCACTACTCTACCGAGGTTAGGCTTGGCACTTACTGGGTACCGTTGTGGTGTACTCATACTACGCTTCTGCACATATTTTTATGTAGATCCAGGTACTTCCTATCAGCCCCAGTATTAGCGCGCTGAGTTGCTTGCTTTTGGAGAGTTCAAGGTACACTTGCCCGCGTCCACAGGCCTGGAGTCCTCTTCTACCATGTCCTTCATTATTTCTTTATATTTTTATAGACAATGATGAAAAGGATTGTCTGATACTATATCTAGAGCTTGTGACTTATATTTTACCAAGTTTTGGGATTGTACGTATTGAGTTTTGGTAGATTTTATTTATGAAATTGTTGGGATATTCAAGTTTTAATCTCTTACTTAATGTTTCCGCATATTATTAGGCTTACCTAGTCTTAGAGACTAGGTGTCGTCACGGTATCCTATGGAAGGAATTTGGGGTTGTGACCAGTTGGTATGAGAGCTCTGATACATAGGTGTTATAAGTCACAAGCAGGTTTAGCAGGGTCTTGCGGATCGTGCGAAATTGTTGACTTCGGAATTCTAAATTTCCGTCTTTCTATTCCTTCACAAATTGTGAGGACACGTACAACCGAATCAGATGACCAGACACCCGCACCCCTGCTAGAGACGCGAGAGGCCGGGGCTGGGGTAGAGGCCGAGGACGTCCACGTTGTGCAGCCAGAGCACTTGCACGAGCTACTACTGAGGAGCCACGAGTAGCTCCAGTTGGAGAGTAGGCACCTGAGACGCTTGTTACTACACCAACACTCCAAGAGACTATCGCCCAATTTCTGAGCATGTTCGGGACTTTAGCTCAGGCAGGGTTGATCCCACTTGCTCCTTCCATATCTCAGGCCAGGGGAGGAGCACAGACTCCTGTCGCCCGTACCCCAGAGCAGCGGGTCCCAGTTGACCAGGTCCTAGAGGTCATACTAGTGCAACCGGTTGCCCCAGTTCAGCCCGAGTTTAGGGCAGCAATTTCTGAGGGGAAGCTGCTCAGGCTCGAGAGGTATAAGATTTACCACCCCCTACTTTTAGCGCATTGGCATCAGAGGATGCCTAGGGCTTTCTTAAGTAGTGCTACTATATCCTCCATACTATGTGTATTGTGGAGTCTAGTGGGGTTACTTTCACTACGTTCTAGCTTAAGGGAGCGACTTATTAGTGGTGGCGAGCATATGAGTTAGGTAGTTCAGCCAAGGCAGCTTCACTCGCTTGGACTCAGTTCTCGGATATGTTCTTGAGAGAGTTTGTTCCCCAGAGTCTCAAAGATGAATGGCGCGTAGAGTTTGAGCAATTACGTCAGGGTTTTATGACCGTGTGGGAGTATGCGGTCCAGTTTAGTGATTTGTCTAGGCATGTATCAGCCTTGGTTGCTACTTTTACAGAGCGAGTCCGTCGATTTATCAAGGGGCTCAACCCCGGTATCAAATTTAGCATGGATCGAGAGTTGGAGATGGACACCGCATACCAGTAGGTAGTAGGGATCACTAGGAGATTTGAGGTTATGTGGGACCAGGAGAGAGAGGAGAGGGAGGCCAAGAGGCCTCGAGATTCTAGCACATTTAGTGGTACCCGTGCCCCAGTTGCAGCTCGTCATGGTAGAGCTATGTGAGTTGCCTTGTTCATTCAACACTTCCAGCTTCTAGCGGTATTCCGACCACTCCTAGGCCTCATGCTCCCTATTATGCACCGCCATTGTCTAGTGCACCTCCTGCATGGGGTGCTTGCAGTGGTCAGTCCAGTCGATCAGGCCCGAGTCAACCACAATAACCACATCCTCTGAGAGCTTGTTTTGAGTGTGGCGACACTCGTCATATGGTGAGGGATTGCCCCAGACTCAGAAAGGGTACACTTCCACTGACTACTCATACTCTGAGTATTCCACAGGGTCCTCAAGCTTCTCAGTCCATGGTCACCGCACCAGTTGTCATTCCACCTGCACATCCAGCTCGAGGTGGAGGTCGAGCAGGTAGAGGTCGCCCTAGAGGGGAAGGCCAGGCCATATATTATGTTGTTCCTGCTAGGACGGAGGCAGTTGCATTCGACTCAGTCATCACATGTATTGTTCTTGTTTGTCATAGAGATGCATCAGTCTAATTTGATCCAGGATCCATTTATTCCTATGTGTCATCTTACTTTGCTCCATATTTGGTTATATCCCGTGATTCCTTGAGTTCTCTTGTCTATGCATCCACACCCGTGGGAGATTCTCTTGTTGTTGACCGTGTGTATCAGTCGTGTTTAGTTGTTCTTGGTGGTTTTGAGACTAGAGCCGACCTATTCTCGCTCAGTATGGTATATTTTGATATTATTTTGGACATGGACTGGTTGTCGCCCTATCATGCTATTCTCGATTGTCACGCCAAGACCGTGACACTGGCTATGTCAGGATTATTACGGATATAGTGTATATGTGATTTAGATTACGTTCCTAGCAGTGTTATCTCATTTCTAAAGGCTTAGTGTATGGTTGAAAAGGGGTGTAATGCTTATCTATCTTTCCTGATGGATGTCAGTGTTGATACTCCTACCATGGAGTCAGTTCCGGTAGTGAGGGATTATCTAGATGTATTTCTAGCGGATCTTCCGGGCATACCGCCCGATAGGGATGTCGATTTTGGCATTGCTTTGTTACCGGTCACTCAACCCATTTCTATTCCACCCTATCGGATGGCCTAGTAGAGTTGAAAGAGTTAAAGGAGCAGTTGCAAGAGTTACTTGATAAGGTTTTCATTCGGCCCAGTGTGTCACCTTGGGGTGATCTGGTCCTATTTGTAAAGAAGAAGGATGGTTCTATGGGTATGCGCATTGATTATCGCCAGTTGAAGAAGGTTATAGTGAATAACAAGTATCCATTGCCTCGTATTGATGACCTATTTGATCAGCTACAAGGTGCCAGAGTGTTCTCTAAGATCGACTTGTGTTCAGGCTATAATTAGTTGAATATTCAGGAGCCAGATATCCCAAATACTGCTTTTAGGACTCGGT
This sequence comes from Nicotiana otophora, assembly GCA_000715115.1. NCBI lineage: Eukaryota > Viridiplantae > Streptophyta > Magnoliopsida > Solanales > Solanaceae > Nicotiana > Nicotiana otophora. The sequence goes on along the minus strand of AWOL01S0008265.1, from coordinate 78,607 downwards.
ATGGACATTACGAGTACCTTGTGATGTGTTTTGGGCTGACCAACGCTGCAACAACATTCATGCACATGATGACCAGTGTATTTCAGCCCTATTTTTTACTCATTCATCATTGTGTTTATTTATGATATTTTGGTGTACTCCCGGAGACAGGAGGATCATGAGCAACACTTGAGGACTGTGCTCCAAACCTTGAGAGAAAAGAAGTTATATGCAAATTTTTCAAAGTGTGAATTCTAGCTTGTTTCAGTGGCATTTTTGGGTCATGTAGTGTCAAGTGAGGGGATCAAGGTGGATACGAAGAAGATTGAAGTAGTGCTGAGTTGGCCCAGAACGTCTTCAGCTATGGAGATCTGGAGTTTTCTTGGTTTGGCGGGGTATTACCGTCGATTTGTAGCGGGTTTCTCGTCTATCGCAGCGCATATGACCAGATTGACCCAGAAGGGTGCTCCGTTCAGGTGGACGGAGGAGTGCGAGGAGATATTTCAAAAGCTCAAGACAACTTTGACTACATCCCCGGTATTGGTGTTGCCTTCGGGCTCAGGGTCTTATATTGTGTACTGTGATGCATCGCATATTGGTCTCGTCACGGTGTTGATGCAGGACGGTAGGGTGATTGACTACGTGTCTAGACAACTGAAGGTGCATGACAAGAACTATCATGTCCACGACCTCGATTAGAAGCTATTGTTCATGCCTTGAAGATGTAGCAGCACTATTTGTACGGTGCCCCTTACGAGTTCTACACAAACCACCGAATCCTACAATATATGTTCAAATAGAAGGATCTTAACTTGCGACAACGGAGGTGGTTAGAGTTATTTAAGGACTATGATATTACTATTCTATATCATCCCGGGAAGGCCAATGTGGTGGCCGATGCCTTGAGTCGCAAGGCGGAGAGTTTGGATAACTTAGCATATCTACCGGTAGTAAAGAGTCCATTAGCCTTGGATGTTCAGGCCTTGGCCAATCAGTTTGTTAGATTGGATGTTTCTGAGCCGAGCCGAGTTTTGTCTTGTGTAGTTTCTCGGTCTTCTCCTTATGATCGTATCAGAGAGTATCAGTATGACGACCCACATCTGCTTGTCCTCAAGGACATAGTTCAGCATGGTGATGCCAAGGATGTCACTATTGGGGATGACAGTGTATTATGGATGTAGGGAAGGTATGTGTTCCCAATGTAGATGGTTTGCATGAGTTGATTCTCCAGGAGGCTCACAGTTCGCAGTACTCTATTTATCCGGGTGCCACAAAGATATATTAGGATTTGAGTCAACATTATTGGTGGAGGATAATGAAGAAGGACATAGTGAAGTATGTAGCTCAGTGCCTAAACTATTAGCAGATGAAGTATGAGCATCATCGACCATGTGGATTGCTTCAAAAGCTAGAGATTCCAGAGTGGAAATGGGAGCGGATTGCTATGAATTTTGTTGTTGGGCTCCCACGGACTCAGATGAAGTTCAATGCAGCTTGGGTGATTGTGGATAGGTTGACCAAATCAGCTCATTTCAAACCAGTGGTGGCTACTTATTATTCAGAGAAGCTGGCTCAGGTCTCTATTCGTGATATTGTCAGATTTCATAGCGTGGCGGCATCTATCATCTCTGACCGGGGTACGCAATTTACATCGCGGTTCTAGAGGGTTGTTAAACATGAGTTAGTCACGCGGGTGGAGTTAAGTACAATATTTCACCCTCAAACGGACGGACAATCTGAGTGCACTATTCAAATATTAGAGGATATGCTTCGTGCGTGCGTGATGGAGTTGGGGATTCTTGGGATCAATTCTTGCCGCTCGCGGAGTTTGCCTAAAACAACAGTTACCAGTCGAGAATTCAGATGGACTTGTATGAGGCTTTGTATGGTAGGCGGTGCCGGTCTCCGGTGGGTTGGTGAGCCGGGTGAGGCAAGGCTATTGGGTACAGACTTAGTTTAGGATGCTTTGGAAAAGGTTAAATTGATTCAGGATCGACTTCGTACAACCCAATCCAGACAAAACAGTTATGTGGATCAGAAGGTTCGCGATGTTACATTCATAGTTGGGGAGCGGGTCTGCTTCGGGTTTTGCCCATGAAGGGTGTTATGGGGTTCGGCAAGAAGCAAACTGACCCCTAGGTATATCAAACCTTTTGAGATATTTGAGAGGATTGGAGAAGTGGCCTATATGCTTGCATGATCACCCAGTCTACCTGTAGTTTATCTAATGTTTCATGTTTCTATGCTCTGAAAGTATCATGACAATTCGTCTCTTGTGTTAGACATAAGCTCAGTCCAGTTGGACAAGGATTTGTCTTATGTTGAGGAGTCGGTGGCCATTTTGGACAAGCAGGTTTGAAAACTGAGGTCGAAAAACATTGCTTTAGTGAAGGTTCAGTGGAGGGGTTAGCCAGTCAAGGAGGCGACTTGGGAGACCGAGTATGTTACACGTATCTATTATCCTAATCTTTTCACCGCTTCAGGTATGTTTGTATACTCATTCGAGGAGGAACAATTATTTTAAGAGGGGGATGATGTAACGACCCGACGGGTCATTTTGAGTATTTTATCCCCGATCCCCTAAATTATGCTTCCTCTATATTATATTATGGCTACGTGACTTGCCAGGGTGCTTAGTATCGGGTTCGAGTTTCGGACTGATATGGGACACAATCCCTAAGTTGGAAGTTTAAATCGTAGGAGTTGACCGTAGTTTGGCTTATGTGAAGATGACTCTGGAATGGAGTTTTGACGGTTCCAATAGCTTCGTAGGGTGATTTTGGTCATAGGAGCGTGTTCGGATGTTGATTTAGAGGTCCGTAGGTTTTCGGCGTTAATTGGTGAAATTTAGAAAGTTGGAAGATTTTGAAAAGTTTGACCGAAAGTGGACTTTTTGATATGAGGGTCGGATCCCGATTCCGGAAGTTTGAATAGTCCGTAATGTTAATTATGACTTGTGTGAAAAATGTGATGTCAATCAGAGTTGTTTTGGTATGAATTGTCGTTGGTATCGGAATTTGGAAGTTCATAGGCTTGAATTTGGATTGCAATCCATAGAATTTGTGTTGTTTGATGTGATTTGTGGACTTGAGTAGGGTCCATTATGTGTTTTGGAACTTGTTGGTATACTCGAACAAGGTCCTAGGGGTCTGGGTGTGATTCGGATCGTATCTGGAATAAGTTCGGATTTTTGAGACTGGTGAAGTCGGGTTGGTTCTAGTGTCTTCGCACTTGCGAAGGGATTGGCCGCAAGTGCGGGCTCGCAAAAGCGAGCTCTTCGTTGGAGATACGGTTTTGGTCATGCCTAGTTGGGGGCGCAGAAGCGGAATATGTTATGCAGAAGCGGCATCGCTTCTGCGATGGTGAGGATCACAGGGGGCGACAATGGTCGCAGGTGCGACACTTTTTGTCATAGGCGTGCACGTGCAGGTGCGGCCCTTGGCTCACAGAGGCGTAGAGTGGGGATTTAGTCATGACCGCACTTGCGATGGAAATTCTGCAGGTGTGGAGCAGCAGTAAGGCCCGCAGATGCAGATTCACTGGGCAGAAAAGAGGGATTTCGAGGGTTAGCCTTCTATTTCATTTTGGGAGCTCGGTTTGAGATGAAATTTCGAGGGTTTTTCGAAGGAATCGTTGGGGTAAGAATTCTTGACTTGAATTTGGTTATATTACACTAATTTATCATTATTATTATCATATAATTAAGGATTTGAGTTGGAGAAATTGGGGGAAAAGTGTAGAAGTTCTTAGACTAACTTTTGAGTTTTGAAAGGCAAAATAAGATCGGATTTGAATAATTCTTGTATGGATGGAATCAATATCGAGTGGGTGTTCGATTTTTGTAATTTTGGCCGGGTTCCAAAAAGCGAGCTTGGATTGACCTTTTGGGGTGATTTTTCAATTCTTTGCTACGATCATAATTTTTATTATTTAAATTAGTTTCCTATAGTTATATTTATGAAATTATTTTGGCTAGATTTGAGTCGTCCAGAGTTGAAAAATTGAGGAAAAGGCCTTCTAGTTGATTGATTTAGCGGGGTTTGAGGTAAGTGACTTGTCTAACTTGTGTGGGGGAAATTCCCCTTAGGATTTGGTATTGTTGTGATGATTGTGAAATGTGAAAGCCGTGTGCGCTAGGTGATGAGTGCATACAGAGGGCTAAATGTGAAATTTCCGGATTTTTGCTATGTAGTTTCCTTTCATTATTTAATTGAGTTACTTAAATATGTTATAGACTTCATGTTTAGTCTAATTTCACCTGTCTACTTGTCTTATCTCTCATTTGCAACTTGTACTACATATTTAGTTGAATTACTTGCTTCCTTAATTTCGTATTCATTATTTAGCTCTGAAATTCTTTACTTAAAATTGCTATCCTTGAAATATCTTGCTATTGAGTATGGTGTTGAGTTGCAAAGGTCGTGGTTTCTATTGAGGCAAGCTGTAAGTTGTCAAATATCATTTTATTTAGTTGTGATGTTTTTGACATTTTAGTTTATTTGTTGGGGTAATTGTTGTTATTGTTTGCACGAGGTTCCTGCCGTGCTATTATTATTATTTGCACGAGTTTTCTACCGTGCCATTGTGATTATTTATACGCATGCGGTGGTATAAGGTGTGGGTGTTAAAACACATGCAGTGAGAGAAGGTGGGCTTGATACGCATGGCTAGTAGGGGAACTATTAGAAGCCGTGTGGTGTGATAAGGTGGGATAAAACGTGGGGTGCTATTTTGGGGAAAATATTTTTCAAAACTTAACGTAAAGGCCCCTGCGGTGATATAAGGAGAGACTGTGAGTTACTTTTATGTTTTGGGACTCCGAGGTGGTACCTCTGGAGTGCCCCTGTTGATCTTCTCTATTTACTGTATTGTTTGGTTTTTGTTCCCTTAACATGTAAAATTATTGTTTTCCTTTCGTGTTGTATTGACTTCATTGATTTCCGCGTTGCTACTTTCCGTAAATTCTTATTGTTTCACTCCCCTATCATTTTCATTATATCATTATATCTTCTCTCTTTTTTCTTATTATCTCTAGTAGGGACTTGACCTGATCTCGTCACTACTCTACCGAGGTTAGGCTTGGCACTTACTGAGTACCGTTGTGGTATACTCATACTACGCTTCTGCACATGCTTTTGTGCATATCCAGGTATAACCTATCAGCCCTGGTATTAGCACACTGAGTTGCTTGCTTTTTGAGACTTCAAGGTACACTTTTTCGCGTCCGCAGGCCTCGGAGTCCCCTTCTACCATGTCCTTCCTTATTTCTTTACATTGTTATAGACAGTGATGTATAGGATTGTCCGGTACTGTATCTAGAGGTTGTGACTTATATCTCACCATGTTTTGGGATTGTACGTATTGAATTTTGGTAGATTTTATTTATAAAATTGTTGGGATGTTCAAGTTTTAATCTCTTATTTAATGTTTCCGCATATTGTTAGGCTTACCTAGTCTTAGCGACTATGTGTCATCACGATATCCTACGGAAGGAATTTGGGGTCATGACACATGGTCATAGAGATCAAATGTGATTCCCAACTGGTAGTAAACCAAGTGTGCGGGAGTTTCGACACAAAGGAGGAATGCGTGTAGCAGTATGTGAATAAAGTTCATGTTTTGCTTGCACAATTCAGGGAGTGGTCGATCACACACATTCCGAGAGAAAAGAACGTGGAAGCATATGCATTGGCCAATTTGGGGTCGTCTACGGAGATGAAAAGATCTGACTCTGGTACTGTCATTCAACTTTTGCATTCGATACTAGATGTGGATAACTATTGTGAAGTAAATACAACAACCTAGTGTTGGAGTGGAGGAATGAGTTCATCGAATATCTTCGGGATGGCAATTTGTCCAAACATCCGAAGGCATCCAGGGAACTACGCACCTAAGCGGTTCGCTACTGCCTCATGGGTGGTCAATTATATAGGAGATCGTACCAAGGCTCATTGGCCCGATGTTTAGGAGCCTCGGAGGCGGACTACGTGATGAGAGAGGTCCATGAAGAAATTTGCGGGAACCATTCCAGTGCAGATTCAGTTGTACTAAAGCTGGTTAGGGTAGGATACTACTGGTCTCGGATGGAACAAGACGCAAAGACGTTGATTCAGAAATGCTACAAGTATCAGTGTTATGCACAATTGGTGCACCAATAGGCAAAATTATTGCATTCAGTATTGTCCTCATGGCCATTCATAAAGTGGGGGATGGATATAGTTGGTCCGCTGCCATCGGGTCTTGGAAAGGTAAGATTCCTTTTAATTTTAACTAATTACTTCACTAAACGGGTTGAAGAAAGTCTTTACCAAAAGATCGGTGAGCGTGAATTGATCGACTTCCTATTAGAACACATAATCTACCAATTTGGAATATCGAAGGAAATTGCCTGCGATAATAGACCACAATTCATAGGCTCCAAGAGGATTATATCTTCACCATACCATCCGAGCGCTAATGGACAGGTGGAGCCAACAAATAAGGTGATTATCCAAAACCTCAAAAGGCGGTTAGAAGTTGCTAAAGGCAAGTGGCCCGAAGAGTTACCGAGCGTGCTATGGGTGTACCAGACGACGACAAAATCAAGCACGGGAAAGACACCTTTCTCTCTTGTATACAATATGGAAGCTCTGATCCCGATGGAGCAAATAATGAGGCATTGCTGGTGAAGCTGGATCTGCTCGATGAACGCAAGGACTTGGCGCACGTGAGTATGATAACTTAGAAGTAAAGGATGGAAAGATACTATAATCGAAGGGCCAATCTCCGTTACTCCGAAGTAAGAGACTTGGTTTTGAGGAAAGTGACTTATAATAGTCGATAAATCAATGTTGGGAAGCTGGGTTCGATGTGGGAAGGCCCTTACCGGGTTTCAGCTATCACCGGTAAAGGATCGTACGAGCTGGAAAATCAAGATGGAGTCAAATTACCCAGTAATTGGAACGTGACTCACCTCAAAAGGTATTGCTGGTGATGGATCCTATCTACATTGAAAGTATGTGTTGTACTCTTTTTCCCTTCGACCAGGTTTTGTCCCAATTGGTTTTTTCTGGCAAGGTTTTTAACGAGCCAACAACGGAAAGAATACTACGAAGGGAGCGTCATCGGCAAAGTTAAGACCTTTAAATGACAAGGCATTGAGATCATAAAACCACCATGGGATGGTTAAATAGTCATTGGCTTGATGGCAAGTTCCCAATGGAAAACAAAACTTGCCATCAAACCAAAGACTATTCAACCGTTCATGAGTTGTTTCCACCAACGAAGCAAGACTTTCGGTGTTCCAATTCGCATATGATCACGCCTAACTCTAGTCCTAAAAATGATAAGTGGTCACTGCAAATATAATCCCGTCTAAAAGTCCGGAGTCGAATCCCACAAAGAACTAAGGTTTTACTATAATTGTTCAATATCACTAAAAAGACAAGCTCGAACAATTCCAAAGTTATAATTATTACGATTCTTATGTCTAACTAATTAACTAACAAATTAAAATTAGTAAATTAACAACTAGGGATACTAAGGGTTGGAGAAACGATTAAGGAGATCTAGAGTTATGATTTTCCCAATTGTCGGAATCCTTCCCGCTACGTCTTCTATAATTTCACCTAAGTACTCTCTACTCATCATGAGCACTCGAATTATCGTAATTCTCTCTCGAGCAACTACCACAATTTACTAGACATATTCTCTCGAACCATGCTAGCTGGCACTAATTCACCGCTCACTACAATCACACCAAGGTTTCATTATTTCTAATCCCGCCTTTAAACCCTCTGTATTTATCTCTCACATATGTTAGGAGTGATATTGTTCAACAACTACCTAAATATGTACCCTTTCTCAAGCAATACACGCTAAATTGGCATAGTCAAGATGGCCATTCAATCAACAACAGTAAACACGTAGTTCAACAAGTAGAGATATCTAACAGTTCAATTATATAAAGACATAACGAGAAATTATCTTACAAAAGGTTCCATCAAAACCCTAGATAACAAATTAGCTATTCATAATAATATGCAAAACTACTAGAATTCATAACCAATAATGAAAATAGGAAGAAGGAAGTGAAAAACTCGAAGAAGAATTCTCTTCTTTGCTCCTAGCGTGTTCTTTCCTTCTTGGGTCGAATCCCTCTCTAATAATGCCTAACCCTAAAAAAACTAACTTTAAGGGGCATATATAGGGCAAGGGCCGAATTCTACATGTCCAAAACTAATGAGGAATTAAAATTTGCTCGGATGGCATCGTCGGCGCAAGGTATTATATATGGCGCCATTGTTTCGTTGCACGGCACTGTCTGGGGCGTCAATGACAGTGCCCTGGACAATTCCTTGCACTGTTGTTTCTGCGCAAGGCACTGTTTGGGGCGCCAATGACAATGCCCTGGACAATGCCTTGCACTCTCTATGGCATTGTTGTTTCGTTGCCTTGTACTTCTTCTTTTATTGCTCCATGTTTTTAGCTCTGAGGTACCATTCCGTGTAACATTTCTCCAATTCATGTACAAGCATTCCTACACGTGAAATAAGCTTTATTAAGCGCAATTATCGTACAAATTAGCATCCAAACAACAAGCAAGTAGGGTAAATAAGATCAAAATATATGAAATTATAGCACGACATCAACGCCCCACACTTAAATGTTGCTCGCCCTCGAGTCAACCAACCGAACACTTCTTCTTCAAGGACCCAACAAGCCACACATTCACAACACGCTACACCTATGACCATGGTTGATAGTAACAATTAAGCTCTAGCATATGCTGTCAAAATACACTTCTCGTACTTATGCCCAATTGCAAAACATCTAACACAGGAACAACATGATTTTAACAATCCTAGCCTCGAAACTAAGTCAATGTCACAATGCCAGGCTTGAATACTTAATCTAACAGAGAGGTCTAATAATGTTACCTAATCCGTTGTGAAACCATGTGACCTCACACCAAAACAAAAGAGTAATCAGTCCACACATCCAAATCACATGATCGAATATAATTTAAGGACTCACACATATGAAGAAAAATCACTCACTTTCTCAAAGAAGTCACATGCACGCAAAAGGTACCCTAGGCTTGCCCCTTATGTAAACCTCTACTAATGTAGGCCTGCTCAGTCCGAAATCAACTAAGACATTATTACGGTTGTAATGTGGTCTAAGGGATGGGTAGGATATATTTAGGATATAATGGCTAACCCTCCGAAGCACTTTAACACATCTCATATTCAACTTTAAGCGCAAAATCCCTTTAATCCACTTCAATCATCACAAGATAGCTCACCCCAGAATATTTTTCCTTCTTCTGTACGCTCTACTTCAGATCACATCCACTAGCAAAAATAATAAACCTTTATTTATTCATTTATTCTTTCCTTCTTTTTCTTTTTTTACTTTTACCTTGCCGCCAGTGGATTTTTATTTAAATCACAAGTGTACATTTCTTCCTTCTATTGGTTCCACTCAAAAGCTACCCCAAGTTTCCTCATTATTTTTTTCTAGCACTCTCTTTACAATTCAAGTGCTTTAAGAGGTATAATGATCAAAATGATTCAATTAAGAACAAAAGGGAATAGGCTTGTAATGCGGGTGCCAAAAGAAAGGCTTATAGGCTCAAAAGGGTATCCAGGGATGATTTTATTTGTGATAAGCAACAAAACTCAAGAAGATCAAAGAAAGCCTAACATTACTTTTCAAACCGAGTAACACCTAGGATTTCTCTTCAATTCACATTCCGGGCAAGTTCTAGACTCAAATACAATAACATGGACTATACAAAGAACTCATTTCACACATGACGCATGACTCCCTAAGGACGGTCCCATTCAGACTCTCAATCAAACAAGTATTCACAAAGCCAAGAGATATATTACGCATAAAGAACAAATTGAACACAGGTAAAGCAACCGAGACATAGGAGATATACCACATGCTATTTATTTTTACCAAGGCATCATCATATATTTAAATCTAAGGGAAGGTGAAACACATGTCAGAACCTAAGTATGCAACCATCAAACAAGTCAAAAGGTTCAAATCACATCAGTTCTTCTCCTTTATTTTTTACATACTACTCTAAAAGTAAAAATAAATAAATAAAAATTAAAATTACTATTTGGTTCAAGTTACATCCTATGAAAAAGAATCGAGGCACAAAATAAAAAATCACGGGGGATTATTAATACCTAAGGAAAATAAATGACATGTTTTTGTATTTTTTTCTAATTTTTTTTGTATTTTTTGTTTAGACTTAAATCCCGCAAGAAAACTGTGTAGGAGATCCATAGTTGGGAAAAGTCTAAATTATTTTTCTAAAAAATATTTATCAATTAATCTAACGCAACTATAATAGCATAGAACGTCACCAAGAAAATCTCCTCACCCCACACTTAAAATTATGTATTGTCCCCAATGCACAACATAAATAATAAGAGGGTAAAAGAAACTCCCTAGTAGGCCAAAGGCCAAAGCACTAGCAGCTCATGGGGTACTTAAACTTCTCCTAGGTATTTTCCTTTGTGTGGGCACTCCACACTTAGTTCTAACAATTTGGTTTATTGTTGCATCCTTCCATTAGATATGCTTCCCATGCTCCTAAAAAAATCAAAAACGACACTGCAAAAATAATACAATAAGAAAATAAATAAAAAACTAAAAATAAAAGAAAGCAATAAAGTTGGGTTGCCTCCCAACAAGCGCATGATCTAACGTCGCGGCACGATGTGAACCATTTTTTGCCTCCAAGCGAGCTTATGAATTAAACCCCAAGTTTTGATTCAAGCTTTCGGTTATTATGCACTTCTTGGAACAAATCAAACAGGCCCCAGCAAATAAAGCAGTATTATGCACTTCTTGGCCTTTACATGAGGTGTGTAATCCTAACTTTGAGGCAAGAAACATTCCAGAATGTAGGCACCTTGTTCCTCATTCCTTGACTCCTCAATCGGCTCGGATGACTCTATTACCATATCATCATCCAATTTTGATGTAGAAAAATATTTGGAGTGAGTACCAATGCGCTCAAACACATGAACTTCAGGACTTTCAACATCCTCAACATCAATGATACTAGAGTCAACAAAATTTATATCCTCAGTGTCCTTGGCTGACTCTAGTCTCAGTTCTTCAACATCAACATCCTCAGATTGTAGTTGGCTAGGTTGTTGATGTTCTACTCTGGCCTCCTCAATTAGCACCTCAAATTCACGCTCTTCTTGGCTACTATCCCCAAAATTGGCTTGCTGAGCATTAAAAGCTTCAACCACTTGACTCACTTGAGCCTCCAAGTTGCGATTAGTTGCCTATTGCCTTTCTATCTACAGTTGTTTCTCATTATTTTGTTCCATAAGGCACTTTAACATATCCTTGATCTCCTTCAGGTCCGCATCCCCAGGTTCGTTGTTCCTATTAACTTCACAATGAAAAGTAGAACCACCATAGTAAGGGGTTGGATGAGGATAAGAAATATAAGCACAACCATGAAAGTGACCATTTTGACCACCACACATATTATACATATTCCACAAATAAGATTGACTTAGTGCACATAACTCGCTCTCAGGAATATTTTGATAATTTTGACACAGGTGGTTTCCTTTACAATATATATGAGGACCAATAGTAGAATTATCTACACCTACATTCCCATAATTTCAAGATGTCATGTTTTACAAATCAATAGTTAGAATAAAATTTAAAAAAAAAATTCAAACTTTAAATCTAGCAATATATACAGCTACAACTACACCGTTAGTTCCCCGGAAATGGCACCAAAATTTGATCACGCCCAACTCTAGTCCTAATAAGGTAAGCGGTCGCTGCAAATATAATCCGGTTTAAACGTCCGGAGTCGAATCCCACAGAGAACTAAGGTTTTACTATAACTGTTCAATATCACTAAAAATACAAGCTCGAACAATTCCAAAGTTATAAATATTACGATTCTTATGTCTAACTAATTAAGTAACAAATTAAAGTAGTAAATTAACAACTAGGGATACTAAGGGTTGGAGAAAAGATTAAGGAGGTCTAGAGTTATGATTTCCTCAATTGTCGGAATCCTTCCCGCTACGTCTTCTATAATTTCGCCTAAGTATTCTCTACTTGTCATGAGCACTCGACTTATCGCAATACTCTCTCGAGCGACTACCACAATTTACTAGACATGTTCTCTCGAACTACGCTAGCTGGAACTAATTCACCGCTCACTACGATCGCACCAAGGTTTCGTTATCTCTAATCTCGCCTTTAAAAACTCTGTATTGATCTCTCACATACGTTAGGAGTGATGTTGTTCAAAAACTATCTAAATATGTACCCTTTCTCAAGCAATACACACTAAATTGGCACATTCAATTGATGGTCATTCAATCAACAATAGTAAACACGTCGTTTAACAAGTAGAGAAATCTAACTGTTTAATTATATAAAAACATAACGAGAATTTATATTACAAAAGGTTCCATCAAAACCCTAGATAACAAATTATCTATTCATAATAGTATGCAAAACTACTAGAATTCATAACCAATAGTGAAAATAGGAAGAAGGAAGTGAAAAGCTCGTAGAAGAATTCTCTTCCTTGCTCCCAGTGTGTTCTTTCCTCCTTGGATCGAATCCCTCTCTAATGATGTCTAACCCTCAAAAAACTAACTTTAAGGGGTATTTATAGGGTAGGACCGAATTCTACATGCCCAAAACTAATAAGGAATTACAATTTGCTCGGATGGCATCGTCGGCCCGAGGCACTGTCTATGGCGCCATTGTTTCGGCGCAAGGCGCTGTCTCGGGCGCAAATGTCAGTGCCCTGGACAATGCTTTGCACTGTCTATGGCACTGTTGTTTTTGTGCAAGGCACTATTTGGGCAACCAATGACAATGCCCTGGACAATGCCTTGCACTGTCTATGGCACTTTTGTTTCGTTGCCTTGCACTTCTTCTTTTATTGCTCTATTTTTAGCTCTGAGGTACAATTTTATGCAACTTTTCTCCAATTCATGTCCAAGCATTTATACATGTGAAATAAGCTTTATTAAGCGCAATTGTCGCACAAAATAACATCCAAACAACAAGCATGTAAGGTAAATAACGTCAAAATATATGGAATTATATCACGATATCTGCATACATCGCATTCGAACATTGAAGGGGGGGGGGAATAGTATTGGATATGACAACAAGAATGCCACAAAAATCGGGGACTATGAGAACCAGGAACAATAATGTCTCATCGGGACCAGGGACTATGTGGGCAGCCCCGTAGAAATAAGTTGTACAAGTTAGCCACATGTATTGGCAAGTTTTCTTTTTAGCAAACGAATGCTTATGTACTTATAAAGATGGAAGGAATAAAAATAAAATCCTTTTATTTTTATCTTGTTTCTTTTCCGAACGATGAGTTGATTTTATCATTTGAAAGTTAACAAAAAACTTCGAATGCTTGTTCCGGAATGAATAGGAGAAATCCTCTTCAAGAGCACCGTAAACATAAGAAGGCCCTCTCTTATGAAACCCTCACACTAAAAGGGTTGATTCCGGAAGATTTTATGCCCGGAATAAGAAGCTATCGGACGAAAATACACATGAAGCCTTATCTAATTCGACACAAAAAGAATAAACTTTGCTCAATACCTAAGCAAAAGTCTTTTTCATTTATCAAAATGCCAAACGACATAAATGCAAAAGTACAAAGAAAAACATCAGAAGAAAAGAAGAAAAATTAAACATTATCATCGCGGAACTTGTGGGGAGAGAGGCATCTATGACCCCCTCCCCATGGGGAAGTGGGAGGATAAGCCGCCGGTTCGGGACCTAGGCTTTCATCATCATTCTCTTCAAGTTCATTCTCGGTCCTTGAATACTAGGAACCGGTGCTCGAAGAGTAAGTTACACAAGGCTGAGCCGGGAGACGTTCTTGAGCGGTTAACTCTAATGCTCGGGCCTTGGCAATGCAATCATCAATTTCAACGATGCCCGCTTTGGCCTCCTCCCAGGTTTTTCTCCTCATATGATACATAGCATACGTCTTTTCAAATACAAGGGAATCACCTTGGTGTTGGAGATTTGCCTTAAGACTGTCAACCACGTGCTGAAGGTCATCTCTCTCGGATCTCGTGGCAACGGGGCTAGAATAAAGATCACGGATTGTAGAAAGGTGAGGCCGGTTTTGCTCCAAGGTCTTCTTGACTCTCTCTCCCCATCTTGGCTCTCTTCTCGTCGGCAGCATTAACCTCATCGATTTTAGAGCTCAAGGCTGCCTCCAAGTTATTCACCTGTTCAACAGAGGCAGACTCGAGCTCAGCGGCATCACGCACAACATCTTGAAGCTCAACCCACTTAGCCTTAGCATATTGCAACTATGCATGTAATTGAGTGGCTTCTTGGCTGTGGGCCATCATTTCTCTCACGTCCCATCCTCGGGAGGCGCGATCGTCGCTCAACCGAATGAACCCGATCGAGCAAGCCTGTTAGATACTTTCTACCTAACTCACCCATGATCAAGAAAAGACATGATTTCATTAATTAAATAGAAGAAATTTCATACATAGCACATTAAGCCGTTTCCTTAGCTATTTCACCTTTAAGTCTCAAAATACACAGATTCTTATAGTCTGAGTGGAACAAGTAATCAAACACAACATATACTTGTTTAACATTTCCAACACCCATATATAACCCACATAGTATCTACAGAGCCTCTAAAGATTCAAAAGAGAGTAAAGATGGTGCCGGCAACAAGGTCCCGGCTATACCTTAAAAAGTGACCACAATATAAACAAAAGGTACAATACATGACCCCGGAATGAAATGGGGCTCACCGAGTCCACTGATAAGAGGATGCAGCACTATCTATGATCAACACTGTCTACTATGTAACCATCTGCATCCATTTAAAGATGCAACGTCCCCGGCAAAAAAGACGTTAGTACCGTCGAATAGCACTAGTATGAGAAGCTAAACATCAACTCAATAGAATGAATAATAATACAAGAGGAGCAATCAAGAATTCAATAAGGGCTTCAAATAATATTAGAATAACACGTTAAGGATCATATACGTTTTCAAGTCAATTTTCATATTATTAGGTTGGGTGATCTTTAGTACCGATATTCCATAATTCACAATACCTCCGTATTCTTACACGGAGTCCAATCTCGACCCGATCGGCTAGATCATCTCATTTGAGACATTACCATAATTTCGTTATAATTTCCATCACAATACCACCATGTGTGCGGCATGGCGTCCGATCACGTCCCGATCGGCTAGGACATCTTATTTGAGACATCAACCATTTTTACAATTTCATCCACAATACCACTGTGTTCTTACATGGAGTCCGATCTCGGCCCGATCGGCTAGGCCATCTCATTTGAGACATTACCTTTTTCAGTCAATCATCTCACATCGTACTTCTTTCATATACTTCAAATCCATTGGCACTAATGATTATGATTAGAAAGTCATTCTCGGCACTTGGCCGTATTTCATAGTTCCAATCCCCTTTTTATCCATATTTAAGCATCATTATCATTATCCACAACAATAAGGCTTCCCATTCAAGACATTAGATTCACATATGAGTAATTTGAGAATCTTAGGCACATAGAGGCTTTTCATACAATTTGGCATAACAACCTTTATTTCATTCTTGACATGAAGTCTTAACATTCCTAACACATATTTCACATTTTGAACATATTCTCAAATGGCAAGATGACATGATGAAGCATTTAGAATAAACATTGAACCAACATCCTTCAACACAACCACATTAGGAATAGCCAATTCAATAATGATCAAGGACTTACTCCAATTACATGAACACCATGGGATTCGATTCTAACAAGAAAGGGGTTTAGCCAACATACCTCAATTGAGCTTCTCAAACTCTAAAATGACTCGGAATTCTTAGCAAATTCAATCTATTTTAGAAATATAACAAGTTGGACCAAAATTAGGAAGATGAACATGGTTTTAGCTCATTTGAGTATATTATCAAACACTAGATGTGCATCAATATTTTAAGGCCATTTTTTATGGAATATTCCATCATTCCCCAACCCATTCTCTATCATTTTTAGCTCACAATCTTCCTACTACAAGGATACATGCATGCAAGGTAAGCACTCTCATCCCCATGAATTACCTTACTAATGGCCAATTCTAGTTACATTTTGAAATTAAGAGTTTGGGTGATAGAATCTTACCTCTTAGGAAGAAGACCTAGGTGCCTCTCTTGATAATCTTCAAGGTTTTAAGTGAGAATTGAAGAGCAATTTGATGAAGATCATTTCCTCCCTCTAGGACCCTCTCTCTCACTCTAAAAATATCAGAAAATATGATCAAAATGGTCAAAGGTAGGTGTTTTAACGGAATAGGGTCGGGTTTAAAAACCTAAAAATAAAGCTCCAGAACAGGTTTTGCATGGTTATGCGGTCCGCGAAATGACCATGAAATTGGGGTGCCAAAATTGAAAAACAAAACTGATCAGGTCTACGGTCACTATGTGGCCCGCAGACCTGTTCTGCGGTCGCATAATGCATCGCAGAACGGTTCTGCGGTCGCATAGTGCACCACAGAACCTCCCTCCGAAAAATCCCAATGCGGGATATGTGACAAGAGTGCGGCTCACGAAACGGTTATGCGGTCGCATAATGGCCGCGAAATTGACAACAAAAATGCCCCAAAAAACTGTCCCACTCTGCGACCAGTCTGTGGTCCGCATAGAGGTTCTGTGGCCGCAGAAATACCTACTTCTGCCCAATATTTTTCCTTCAACTCCCTAGCACACTGTTCAATCCAAAAAGTCCGAACAGCATCTCGCAAGCGCGCCACAAAGAATTTCTAAGATTATTAATCTCTACGTCTACTTTGGCATCACGGAATCCGTGTTTTTAGGAAAACTTTTACAGGGCCTTACAACTTCTTGCTCACTTTGATGCAACCGGGCCTCAAGCTCGCACGCTTTAACACCTTTTATCTACAACACCGGGAGGCGTGCAACAAGTTAATTCCTTTCGACCAAAAGTTGATCCCGTTTGGAGACAAGTCCTTCTTTATCAAAAATCAATCTCTAAAGGCCCTCGGAATCAAGGAAGTTGGCCTGTAAAAAGTATATCGAGGTTAGAAACCTCGTTACAATAGATAAGTGGAAAACAAGCAATAAGAGCGCAAGTACGATAACGTTATCGTATTATGCATTGCATTATTCAACAGACACTCCCCTGAAAGAGAATGTATTTTCTTCTGATCCTTACTGGCTTCAGGTAGTTGGCGAGCTTCACCGGCCTCGACATCACATGGAATGCCTTCAAAACCGAAAAAGTGGCACTCCTTCTCCCTCGGGGATCTGGAGAAGGGGGTGAATAATTGTGCCCTAAAATATGGTCAGGAGACTGGGAAGGAGAAGCACCATCCTCTCGAGCGTCTGTTACTGGTGGATAAGACGCATCGGATGCTGGTGGCGAAGGTACATCTGGTGTAGAGGGGCGTGAAGTTATTGGCATTGTAGGTTCAGAAGTAGCTGCAATAGGAGCAACATTGATTATTGGTTGCTCAGTGTCCAAAGGCAGAAGAGGCCCGGGATCCGAGCTCCTTATACCAAAAATAACAACGGGGACAGAATAACGAGAATTGGCATCATCTACCTGAGCCATCTCGCCCCAAAGTGCTTGAACCTCGTCTACGATCGGGTTTTGAAGCTCTCCCGGACGAGCATCTGATTGAGCTGATGAAGGTTGTTTTTTCCTTTGAAGGGAAGCCTCTTCACCACTAGCTTCTCCTTCGTCTTCATGACCACAGTGATGGTGGTCGGCTCGATCGTGGCCTTCTTTATTTTCTTATTCTTATCCCTAGCCGAGGAAGAATGATGCCTTTGTGGTTGCTTATTTTCTGGCTGGGGACTACGAGAGGAAGCACCCCCACTGAAAGCAGATCCGAGGGCACCGCTTCGAGCCAGAGCACTTTGAAGCAATCTCGTGGCCTTCGCGAGGTTAGCCAAAGCATCAACCTCGGGGCATATGACAGAGCCATGCGGGAGTCCTGAATCAAGCAAAAAATATAATTTACTTATGTTTATACAGAGGCAAAAGGGAGAAGGACTCAATTTACCATGGTTCTTGGCCTTCCACCCATATTTTGGGGCCATCTCCTTCCACCGATAGATTTCTGGCGTTGTGATATCCAGAACCTTCTGAACCTGTTGGTCTAGGACTTGAAACCTTGGTGGTATCCACCGAGTAGCTGAAACAACGGAAACAAAGAGGTCAACAATGATGGGAAATGGTCTTTTTACGAAGGAAAAAGATGAATAAATTACAAACTTACGTGAACGATCCTATGATTCAGGAAAAAGATGGAGTTGAGGCCGGGATGATATCCATGGTAGCAATGATGAACAAACTGCTTCATCCATCCACGGTCACTGTCATCGTCCACCTGGTGAGAAGGGCGTGGTGGCCATGTTTCCTGAAATTTATTATCCCCCATGGAAGACTTTGGGGGAGTAAAGATTCATCATGTGTGCTAGGGTTAGGGTTTTCCCAATCTCCGTGCACAATTGGCGTAAATAAGCCACTGTTCGCCATATAGATCGGCCTACTTGTGCCGAACAGACCTGGTACCGGTGGCAGAACTCCAAGATCACGAGGCCGAGCCCTTTGCTCAAAGAAAATGGATCCAAGATGAAGGGATACATATAGACATACGTAAAACCTTCCTTGGTGAAGGTAACTCGCTCTATCATGTCAGGAGCAATGATGTTAAGGTTTGGGCAGTTGCGGTCCTCCTTCATAACATGAATGCTACAAGGGAGAATAGAGAAAGGGTGCTAACTGCCCAAGTCCATGAAGACGCAGAGGGGAACTTCACTTGGAATTCATTGACGATACTCAGGCGTTTGGGTATAATGGTGCTCACCGCGGGAGGATCAGCATCAACGTCAACTTATTTGTCTTTGTTTCTCTCCGGGCCTCCACCGAAGATAATACCAGAGTTTCAAGAAGATTTTGTAGAAAAAACTATGGCAATGGAAGGGCAGTAAGATCTTAGAGAAAGTTAGAGAAGATGAAAGCTTTTCTAAGCAGGAGGAGCTTGAATGCATAAGAAGATAGTAAACTTACGAATGTTTTAGAAGTGAAAGAGGTAACATGATGGGTTTAAGTAAAGATATAGACGACAAAAATCGTGGCAATGCTTATCTCGAGAACCGATAAAAATATTGTTGAATCGCGGGGCAACATATGTTCGGCGTATTAAATATGAGAAGACGTGCGCCCTTTCAAGCGTTAGAGACTGTTCAGAAGGTTTCCCACCAAGAAAGGATCTTCACCAACTTCCCGAGGACAAAAAGATATGCCACCGAAAAGTATAGGGGCTATATGTATAGGGTAAAATTGGATCATAATACATGGTCGAATGATAGCGTGCCACGTGAAACCAAAGAGGGGTAGAAGGCGAAGTCATGTAACTACGAGTACCCGAAACAACAAGTTGCAGTTAGTATCGGATAAATCCCGAAGGGAGCCTGGTCAACGGGAGCAGTTCGAATGTTTGTCATCGGACAACATTCAATGAAGAATATTCCTTAACATTAAATGGGTAGTCATTGCAGAGAATATTTGTATTCATGACCTGTCGTTACATATTCATCAATGGCCCCTTTATTTCCATTTAAGATGGGCTTGATCCTATGATCTTGTTTTTCTAAGTATAACTATAAATAGTAAGCTCAACAACCATTGTAAAGACACAAAATTCTTGGAAGAACTTATGCTATATTTCATTCTCAAGCTTAATCAAAGAACTTTATTTGCTCTTTTACATTGCTCTTATTTCTGTCCTCAGAGATATTGCTCTCGGAGCCAAGCTTGTCATTTTCTTCGATTTTAACCGCTAAGTCTTATTTTTAATCTTTTTTATTTATCTTTTGGATCAAATTAGTTCAATTGTCTATAAACCACGTAACAAATTCAATTGTACCATTTTTCTGGTAAACACTCAAATTGCCAACCAAACTGCACTATAAAAATACCTCCTATGATAAGTCTCCAGCTATATCGAGTGAATAACAAAGTCTCCATCACTGACAAGTCCTTAGTTGTTATCCTACCAAGTCCATAAATATCTAGTGCTTTCCCAAGGAAATTCTTCATAGTTCTTGAATATTTCATTATGAGCTAGTCCTTAACTTATGTAACCCTTCCATATGGCAAAAAATATATGCCAAGTGAAACCTATGTGGCATGATGATATGGCGGGCCATGACACTCTCCCCCACCCAATTTGTGCCGCCCTCGGCACAAAGCATCGACACGTATGCGCGCACATCACTGGAGATCTTTGCCCATTAGCCATGATGCCCTATGGGGCAGTTCACCTTCCCATGTCACAAGGTACTGGTCACCTTTCTTCTTGCCTCGTTTGTACTTTGGACGACTAGCAATGATGGACTCGATCCTCCGCCCATCGGATGCCTCTCCTTGCTTTTAGCTTGAATCTCCCCATGACTCAACCAAGTTTATCAGCTTCTCAAGCATCTGGTCTATGCTTTCACTCCCTATTTGGCTGCCCTCCGTCATCCCAACCTTGCTAGCAAACTTGTCCCCTCTTCTTGGTGCATCGTCTAGGTCCGATAGTATGCCATCACTTTGTAACTTGCCATGCTCTTCAACTATGTCCGCCCAATTTTTCTTGCTACCACCATGCTCCATTTGCATGGTGCCAAAATAGGCTTTGGAATCCTCTACTTTCGGCTTAGATTCCATGCGCATCCCTTCAATGCAGGCGATCCCTCCTGTGTCACCCTTATGTGCCTGTGCAAAGTTCCCGATCATTGCTGCAAGCCTCCCCAAATCTGGAATTCACTTGCCCGATGTGATCCTTTACAAAAGTATCACCCTCCTTTAGGCACGTACTCGCTATCATTTTCCGGCCCCTTGCCGTTTCTCTTGGACCCCTGTCTGTTATGGGATGGCCCCTTGCCATTACCCTTGTATACCTTGGCTATGACTTTCCCATTGTCCTCATCATGATCTCCCTCACCCTTCTCGGCGTTGCCTTCTTTGGACTTGGCAGGCTCCATCTTGAAGTCAACAAGCGACTCGGCTACCGCTATGGCCTCGTCCATGTTGGCTACTTGATGTCTTCTTAACTCCTGCTTTGCCCAATTTTGCAACCCATCCATGAAGCAGAAGAGGGAATCTTCCCCGGACAACGACGAGATTTGCAGCATTAAGGTAGTGAACTCGCGCACATACTCCCGAATTATGGCCATCTGTTGGAGCTCCCTTAGCTTCCGCCGAGCTTCATACACCACATTAACCGGGTAGAATTGCTTGTTCAACTCCTTCTTGAACTGCTCCCACGTCTCAATCTTGCATAGCCCCTTCTCTATGTCAGCACACTTTCGACGCCACTATAACGCAACAATATTTATGAGGTACAGTACATCAGTGTTGATCTTAGCCTCATCGTGCCTCACTCTACCGTGCCTGAAGCAGTTCTCCAAGTGACAAAGGAAGTTCTCCACTTCTTGTGCATTATGAACACCTTTGAACACCAGCGGGTTGGGAGCCTCAATCTTGGCCTCCCTCGTCACAACAACATTATTGTCTGCCTCGGTCACGACAGCATCGACACGCTCCTCAAGTGACTCTATCTTTGCCTTCATAGCATCGATAGTACTCAAAGCCTCCATGAGTCTGCACTCTAAGGCAGTGATAGTTTGCCTTAGTTCCATCTCGGTCTGTGTACGTCCCTCCAAGTCATTTCGGATACTCTCAATCTCTTCAAGAGTGTGCCCCTCAAGAGCGCTAATGGTGCCTTCCACCTTCCCTAAGAGTTCGCCAAAGATCTCCACGATGTCCATCCTCACGTTTATCTTTATCACCCATTCTTTATCGAGCGAGACGTCCTCGTACAAGACCTCCAGTTCATCCTCGCTCGCCTCAGTGGCAGATGGTTTTTGGGATGTAAGCTCTTCGTTTGACACAACCTCAGGTGGCACATCCTGGCTCTTGTTGGTGGAATTCCTCTTTTTGTTACGGCCACTCTTGCCAGTAACATCTTGGATGACGTTGGCTTGGGTGTTGGCAGTGTTAATTTCTCCGTCGTTCGCCATTCCCTTAGTTGCAACCTTTGCTCTGATACCACGTTGTCACGTCCTTAGTCGTTAACTAAGTACATGTGCGACACTTGACAACTCACTCACGATCTTGCACAACTTGCTCACGTTCTTGCTATGTCAAGTCAGCCTTACTACACTTAAGATCGCTAAGAAAATGGTAGAAAAAACACAATAGAATTGTTAAAGGAAACTTTGTATCAGAGAAAACTTGAATTGTTTGCTTATTGAGTTACAAATGAATGCCCCATATTTATACTAATCGCCTAGGGGCTAGTGTGTAAATAATAATTGTTCCACAAGTCCTTCCGTATTTACACATAAGTACACCCTCTAAAATTTTCTACATGACTAGAACATTCCAAGGCTTTCCAAAAGAATCTTCCTACCAAGTCCATAAATATCTAGAGTTTTCCCAAGTAAATTATCCATAGTTCTAGAATATTCCACAATGAGCTAGTCCCTAACTTATGTATAAAAAATATATGCCAAGTGACACCTACGTAGCATGATGATATGGCGGGCCATGACATAGAGCTCCAATATAACTTGTACCCAAAGTGTGATCTAACTACCCTTAATTATACCAATATTAATGTCATTTATTCCTCCAACCAATGGACAAATCCAAAGCGCGATCTAACTATCCTTATCTATGCTAGAATAATGTTCTTTATTCCTCAAACCAAATAATTCATGATAAACTTTTTTTATTTTGGTTATAGAAGTGAGTCGGATCAATTGATTTATGGTCCATTATAAAAACAAATAAATGTTTCTAGAGATTTTTAAGTTTATAAATTATACTTAAATGATCTAAAGCTAAAATACATAAAATATTTATATGAATCTCAATCTCCTTAAAAGTCTCATACTAAACCAGTGAAAATTTGTTGGGATTTTAAGCTTGTGTAGCTTAAATAGGGTGAATGAGAAATGGAGGAAAAATAAAATATTTGAGTTTCCCTTGGCAAAGGGACATTGTCCCATATCGGAGAAAGAAAAGGTTTTTGATGGGTATATATATAATTGCTCTTCTTCTAGCTCTTAAAGAGTTAAGAAAAAGGCAAGCCTCGGGCCGTCGTCGTTGTCGCTCGCTCGGCTCGGCTTCGGCTTCGGCTTCGGATTCGATTAATCTTTTTGGACAAAATTTCTTTCAATTATTTAATTAATTAATGGAGGAAAAATGAAATATTTGAGTTTTCCTTGGAAAAGGGGCATTGCCCCATATCGGAGAAAGAAAAGGCTTTTGATGAGTATATATATAATTGCTCTTCTTCTAGCTCTTAAAGAGTTAAGAAAAAGGCAAGCCTCGCGTCGTCGTCGTCGTCGCTTGCTCGGCTCGACTTCGGCTTCGGCTTCGGTCAAAGATCGATTGATTGATTAATCTTTTTGGACAAAATTTCTTTTAATTATTTAATTAATTAATTAAATAATTAACGAAAAATTAAATCCGGAATAACCCATGACCCGCGACCCGGTTCGGTCAGGCCCGTTTTCTTTCCCGGATTATTTTAAATATATGTTTCCCGCAATATTTCAAGCACCCCTTTTCCAACAGCCATGGCTGTTTCTGAAAGGTTGCAAACCTTTTCAGAAATAATGCCAGCAACTCTATAAATAGAGTTTGAATCCCAGAATCTTTACTTACGAAATTTTCTGAGCTTCTTCTTCTTCTTCTTCGCAATATTTTTCCAGTGTGTTTTACGACCATTGAGTGGTTCGCAGTTCATCAGAGTTTTGGTACCAATACACTGGTGAGTTAAATCGTTCTATCCTGGGAGGATATATTCCAGCACCTCGGGTACTTGAGGGGAATAATTTCCTTAAGGACACACTGTGTATTCAGTGGGCTCGATTTATTCCTATACTATTTTTTTTGTTTTCGAGAATCTATTTCGTTAAACAAGTATTACTAAGTTTCTGTTTTGGTTTTTTCAGAAAGTTTAATTGTTTATTACAGCAATACAGAATAATAATAATCTTAAGGAAATTTTTTTTTTTATATTCTGTATTTTGTTTGTGGAGATTAAAACCTGTGTAGTTTTCTACTCCTTCTGAATTTTACTATTCTGATTTGAAGATATAAAACCTTCATCAGAGTACTGAAATTAGTAAGACGATTTGAAGAACATAAAAACTTCATCGTTTTTCTGTAAAACAGTATATAAAAACTTCGGTTTTATTTATTATACATACTGTTTTTTTGTTAATAACAGTATTGTGTATTGTTCTTATTTTGCCATTAATTGAACTCTTCTGTTATTTACAGTGAGAAATGATAATTGATAATGGAAATTCTTCTGCGACTATTGCGGCAAGGACGATAGCCTCGTCAAGCCGGACTGCTGTTCCACCGGCAGAGAAACCGGGGAAATTTTTCGGAGCCAACTTTAAGGATGGCAGCAAAGGGTGTTCTTCTGGATTACCACACTTGATATGCAAATATTCACTAGTGAAGAACCTCCAGTGCCTGCTGCGGACATGTCGGACAACGAGAAATTCATGATTGTTGAGGCGTGGAAGCAGGCAGATTTTCTTTGCAAAGGCTATATCTTAAGCGCTTTAGAGGATGACTTGTACAATGTGTACAGTGCGATGAATACTTCGAAAGAATTATGGGACGCACTTGAGAAGAAGTACAAGACTGAAGATGCATGCTTGAAGAAGTTCGTGGTTGCCAAGTTTCTAGACTATAAAATGATAGACAGTAAAACTGTTGGAACCCAAGTTCAGGAGCTTCAACTTATTTTTCATGACCTTATTGCTGAAGGTATGGTCGTGAATGAAGCATTTCAAGTGGCTGCAATGATTGAAAAATTGCCTCCTTCATGGAGAGATTTCAAGAACTATCTTAAGCACAAGCGCAAAGAAATGAAGTTGGAAGATCTTGTGATTCGTCTCAAGATTGAGGAAGACAACAAAACAACCGAGAAGAAGTCTCGTGGAAATTCAACGATCATGGGAGCTAATATCGTTGAGGAGACTGCTCCAAAAAGTAAGAAGAGAAAGAGGTCTTCTGGACAGACTAAGGAGCAGAACAAAAAGAAATTCAAGGGCAGCTGCTACAATTGTGGAAAAACCGGTCACAAAGCCCCTGATTGTCGTCTCCCGAAAAAGTATAAGAAGAAGGGACAAGCCAACATAGTGGAGAAGAATTATGACATTGATGATCTATGTGCAATGCTTTCGGAATGCAACCTAGTTGGAAATCCGAAGGAGTGGTGGATTGACTCTGGAGCCACTCGACATGTTTGTGCTGTCAAGGAAGCATTTGCGACTTACTCTACTGCTGGTCCCGAAGAAGAGCTTTCCATGGGAAATACTGCAACAGCCAAGATTGAAGGTTATGGGAAGATATTCCTGAAGATGACTTCCGGCAAGGTGTTAACGCTCAACAACGTTCTTCATGTTCCTACTATTAGGAAGAATTTAGTTTCTACTTCTTTGCTTGTTAAGAACGGATTCAAATGTGTATTTGTTTCTGATAAAGTTGTTGTAAGCAAGAATGAAATGTATGTTGGAAAGGGCTACCTCACAGAGGGCCTCTTCAAACTAAATGTAATGGTTGTTGACAGTATGAATAAAATTGCAGCTTCTTCTTATTTATTGGAGTCAAATGATTTATGGCATATTCGTTTAGGACATGTCAATTACAAAACCTTGCGAAAGTTAATTAATTTAGAAGTGTTGCCTAAATTCGAGTGTAATAAATCAAAATGTCAAATATGTGTTGAGTCTAAGTTTGTAAAACATCCTTATAAGTCTATTGAAAGGAATTCAAATCCTTTAGACTTAATTCATACTGACATTTGTGATATGAAGTCGACACCATCTCGAGGTGGGAAAAAGTATTTTATTACTTTTATTGACGACTGCACTCGATATTGTTATGTTTATTTACTTAATAGTAAGGATGAAGCAATTGAAGCATTTAAGCAATACAAGAATGAAGTGGAGAATCAATTGAATAAAAAGATCAAAATGATTAGAAGTGATAGGGGTGGAGAATATGAATTTCCATTTGCAGAAATATGTTCGGAATATGGAATTATCCATCAAACTACTGCACCTTACACACCTCAATCCAATGGAATTGCGGAAAGGAAAAATCGGACATTAAAGGAAATGATGAATTCTTTATTAATAAGTTCCGGATTACCGCAGAGTTTGTGGGGCGAAGCTATCCTTACAGCTAACCGAATACTCAACAGAGTACCCCACAGCAAAACGCAATCTATTCCATATGAAAAATGGAAAGGAAGAAAACCCAACTTAAAATATTTCAAAGTGTGGGGGTGTCTAGCAAAGGTACGCGTTCATTTACCTAAAAGGGTTAAAATGGGACCAAAGACTGTTGATTGCGTTTTCATTGGATATGCTACAAACAGTAAAGCATGTCAGTTTTTGGTTCATAAATCCGATACTCCCGAAATTCACGTTAATACAGTAATGGAATCAGATAATGCTGAATTCCTTGAAAGCATCTATCCGTATAAAACTGAATGTGAGTCGTTAAGTGAAAGACCTAAACGACCTCGGGAAGAACCAAAGGAAAATACTCCAAGTATAGAAGATCCAAGGCGTAGCAAACGTCAAAGAACATCTACTTCCTTTGGACCAGATTTTGTGACATTCTTGCTTGAAAATGAGCCTCAAACTTTTAAAGCAGCTATGTCATCTTCTGATTCAGCGTTTTGGAAAGAGGCAGTCAATAGTGAGATTCAATCAATTTTGGATAACCATACATGGGAATTGGTAGATCTTCCTCC
>AWOL01S0008265.1:32383-50431 GCA_000715115.1 Nicotiana otophora | reverse complement strand
CTTGAAATCCATCAAATGGATGTTAAAACAGCTTTCTTAAATGGAGAATTAGAGGAAAAGATTTATATGGAACAACTTGAGGGTTTTGTGGTAATTGATAAAGAAAAGAAAGTGTGTAAACTTGTTAAGTCGCTTTATGGACTTAAACAAGCACCCAAACAATGGCATGCCAAATTTGACCAAACAATGTTAGCAAGTGGGTTTAAAATCAACGAGTGCGACAAATGTGTTTACATTAAAAACACTCCAGGTCATGAAGTCATTGTTTATTTATATGTTGATGACATGTTGATAATGATAAAAAACATGGCAGATATAAATACTACTAAGCGCATGTTGGCTAGCAAATTCGATATGAAAGACTTAGGAGTTGCTGATGTGATCTTAGGAATCAGAATTCACAAGACTCCACAAGGTCTAGCATTATCACAGTCTCACTACATTGAAAAGGTACTTGACAAGTTCAAGTATTTGGATTTCAAAATTGCCAAGACTCCAATTGACGTGAGTTATGCACTTCAAAAGAATGAAGGTGAAAGTGACTCACAATTGGATTATGCAAGAGTATTGGGAAGTTTGATGTATATCATGAATTGTACACGACCAGATATAGCATGTGCTATTAGTAAACTGAGTCGGTTTACAAGTAATCCCAATCACATACATTGGATGGCAATAAAACGAGTTTTGGGGTATCTCAAACATACCCAAAATTATGCTTTGCGTTATAACAAATATCCCTCTGTGATCGAGGGCTATAGTGATGCAAATTGGATCACTGGATCATCTGAAGTTAAATCCATTAGTGGATATGTTTTCACAATTGGGGGTGGAGCAGTGTCTTGAAAATAATCCAAACAAACGTGCATCGCCCGTTCTACAATGGAATCTAAATTCATAACTTTAGATAAGGCCGGTGAAGAAGGTGAATGGCTCCGGAATTTCTTGTAAAATATTCCATTTTGCCCCAAACCTTTGGCACCTATTTGTATACATTGTGATAGTCAAGCGGCAATAGGCAGGGCAGGGAGCGTTATGTATAACGAAAAATCTCGTCATATACGACGGAGACACAATACCGTTAGACAACTACTCTCTAGTGGTGTTATCACAATTGACTACATAAAGTCAAGAGATAACGTGTCGGATCCACTTACAAAAGGCCTATCTAGAGAGGCTGTTGAAAGATCATTAAAGGGAATGGGGTTAAGGTCTAGGACAAGTTATANTGGGGTTAAGGTCTAGGACAAGTCATCATGACGGTAACTCTACCTAGCAGACTGGAGATCCCACGAGCTAGGTTCAAAGAGATCAAACAAAGTTATGAATGACGGTTCAACATTGTCAAATAACTCAACCCATTCTCGTGATGAAGACAATGTTCAGAAATCGAGGTAAAGCATTAAGGCTTTTTGATGAGTCAACAAAGCTTAAAGGTTTTTTAATGATTTGCTAAGTCTGGCAGGATATGACCAGATAGTGTGTCTATAGGATTACACGTTTAGAAATCACCTATGTGAGTGTGAAGTGTAAGCCGCTTCAAGGGGAATGAAAGTAAAGGCCCATTCTCTAAGCACTCATGAAACCAGGCGGTGTTCATGGCTGAAACGAACATACCCGTGAGAACCATAGATGGTTAAGGATTGATTGTGTGACTTATGTTGTCTAGGAATATAACAAAGCTCGACGGTTCAAAGATATCAAATCTACCGATTGGCCGAGTATATCGGATATAAGTTCACTATGGAAAGTTCAAAGGGAAACCTACTTATCCAGATGCAATTAATTCTTGCATGTAAAACACACACGCGTCCGTGCATTCCTTTATTTTATAGCCATTCCCCATTCACGTGGGGGATTGTTGGGATTTTAAGCTTGTGTAGCTTAAAGAGGGTGAATGAGAAATAGAGGAAAAATAAAATATTTGAGTTTCCCTTGGCAAAGGGACATTGTCCCATATCGGAGGAAGAAAAGGCTTTTGATGGGTATATATATAATTGCTCTTCTTCTAGCTCTTAAAGAGTTAAGAAAAAGGCAAGCCTCGCGCCGCCGTCGTCGCTCGCTCGCTCGGCTTCGGCTTTGGATTCGGATTTGGTCAAAGATTGATTGATTAATCTTTTTGGACAAAATTTCTTTCAATTAATTAATTAATTAATTAAATAATTAATGAAAAATTCAATCCGGAATAACTCATGACCAGCGACCCGGTTCGGTCAGACCCGTTTTCT
Source organism: Nicotiana otophora (assembly GCA_000715115.1). NCBI lineage: Eukaryota > Viridiplantae > Streptophyta > Magnoliopsida > Solanales > Solanaceae > Nicotiana > Nicotiana otophora. The sequence continues at coordinate 48,203 of AWOL01S0008265.1, read as the reverse complement.
TTTCCGGATTATTTTAAATATATTGTTTCCGAAATATTTCAAACAACCCTTTTTCCAACAGCCATAGCTGTTTCTGAAAGATTGCAAACCTTTTCAGAAACAATGCCAACAACTCTATAAATAGAGTTTGAATCCCATAATCTTTCCTTACGAAATATTTTGAGCTGCTTCTTCTTCTTCTTCTGCACAAAAATTCCAGTGTGTTTTACAGCCTTCGAGTGGCTCGCTGTTCACCGGCGTTTTGGTACCAATACTCCGGTGAGTTAAATCGTTCTATCCTGGGATGATATATTCTAGCACCTCGGGTACTTGAGGGAAATAATTTCCTTAAGGACACACTGTGTATTCAGTGGGCTCGATTTATTCCTATACTGTTTCTTTTATTTTTTCAGAATCTATTTCGTTGAACAAATATTACTAACTTTCTGTTTTGTTTTTTCAGAAAGTTTAATTGTTTATTACAGCAATACAGAATTATAATAAAACTTACATGTCAACCAAAAAGAAAAGAAAGATAAAATAAAAATAATAATATGACTAACAAATGAAAAAGAGAAAGGAGCAGTTGGAGCACCATCCTCATTTACGTATGTCGCAACTCGTAAGAATGGAGGTAGTTGTTTCAATTGAATTTGGAAACAAGCCAATTATGTGAGGATTTAAGGCTTCAATTGCTGCAGCCATATCTCTACTGTAGCTTGGTAAATCCCTTCCTAGAGACCAAAACAAATTTGTTGAGCCTTGTATGCATACTTTTTTGAATTATACTTTTGAGCATACAATTTTTCTGCTTTTGAGTAAATATTACAAATTCTTCTAAGAAGCAAAAGAAATAGCTGAAAATTAATTTTTCTAGACTATCCTCTCCAAAATTTATATTTCCTAAATTATCTTTCATTAATTTGACTTTTTTATTTTTTTTAATTTCTACCATCTCTGTTTTCTCTTTTTTTTAATGTACTTATATTCTAGTTCTCATATTCCTCTTTCTAATAGTCTCTCTACTACAAGCAATTCACTTCTTTTTGCTGATATCTAGTAATTTATATGGAATGATGAATTTTGATATGTTTAATCATATAAATAAGAAGTAATTATAGATATTTAATATTATTATTTTGATATAATTAGCCAATAATGCTTGCCATCTCGCAAACATTCGTCATATTATTACTTTGATATAATTATATTTTATATTGGTTAAAATATTTAATATATATTTTTACTATTTCTTATTTTATTTATATAAAAATAGTAATTTTATTAAATCATTTTATAATATATATTCAAATTCAATTTTCTTTTAAATTGTAAATTGAAAGTTGATATTGTCTTTTTTTTTTCTAATTAAACCTAAAAAGTATTTTTTGGAAAGATTATTCACAGTTTCCTCCGGCATCGGCGTTTACTTTGCCTATATCATGTCATTTGACCATCTTCTTCCTTCCCCCATCATTTCCTTAATCATAAACCCTACTATTCTCCTTCCTCCTCAGTACTCACTCTACTAGATCACAGATCTTCATCACAGTTTGTATCTCTTTGAAGAATTAGAGCTTTGCAGAATAATTCATCAAATTTTCTATGAATATGGATACAGCTCGGGGTTCTAGTATTTTCCATTTGCAATAGTAGAGTTCCATTCCAAAGGATTCAAACATGAATCAGAGTCATACGCCGTCGTTTCACTACCGGAAATTAGAATCCGACTCTCCTAGACAACCGTGGAGCGGCGATTTTGATTTCGACGGTAGCGATCGGAGATTCGCATTTTCACGGCAGAGTTCGTTTCAGCAATCGGCTGAGCCTCACACGCCGGTTTCCATATTAACGAACGATTCCGCAAAGCCTTTGCTCACTCGGACTGTTTCAAGCATTGATATACCGCCGAATATCTATCCACAAGATGCATTTGGCAAGTTGCAGGATTCGGATGTGAAATTTAGGGTTTCCACATCTGCATCATCGGTTTTTCGAGGTGTGATGTCTGGGAATAAGCAGATGAGGAGGTTATTTATGTTGATTTCGCTAAATGTAGCTTATTCTACTGCGGAGTTGTGTATTGGCCTTCTCTCTGGCCAAGTAGGTATGCAAGTTTTAGTCTTTTTGTCACTTGTAGATGTTTAGATAATCTACTGACTGTGTTGAAATCTGAACTTCGTGTGTGTGTGTCTTAAAAACAATTCATTTGCAGAATCAAAAACTTTAAGACAATAAAAAAGGTTATCATTTTCACAATGTTGTTCAAATTCATCTTGTCGTCGAGCTTAGAGATTGCTCCTTTCTTGGTGTCCCTCCTCAATCAGTAGTGCAGGAATTCATACAAGGGGATTTTAAAAAGTAATAGTATCATACCTACAATCTGAACATGTGATCTAAAACAATTTTTAAATCCCCTTTGTCACTATACTAAAATCTTACTTATATCAAGGGGGTTCAACAGTTTTATATATAACCAATAAAATTCATCTTTTTCCCCATTCATGCACTTCAATTTTGAACCCCTTGCTACCCTTTAGCTCCGCCCCTGTCCTCAACAGTTATTAAGTCTTTAAAAGCAAACTGAAATTGCTTATGAGCAATCTCAAATTTATCCCTCCCATCCGCCATCCCCCAAGAGAAAAAGAAAAGAAAAAGAAGAAGTTGGTGACTATAATGAAGCAACAAGAAGTTATAACATGGATTGACTGGGGAGCCCACTGTAGACCTCCCTTCCACTTTTCCCTATTGCACCCCACCACAATCAAAGAAAAAGATAAAACAAAAAGGAAAATAATAGCTAATGATATCTAGTATCCTATTTTTATCAGTCTATGAATCTTTGGTTTCCCACTTAGTCATTTCTTGCTTAGTATCTTTTGTATAATTTTGTTTGATTTTGGTGTAATTTCAGGGTTGGTGTCAGATGCATTTCATTTGACCTTTGGTTGTGGCCTTTTGACATTTTCATTGTTTGCAATGGCCGCTTCTAGAGAAAAGCCCGACCGCGTTTACACTTATGGGTGAGAGTTAAACTTTATCATCATATGAAATTCTTTGTTTGTTAAGCCTTATTTTTCCCCAGCTGTGTGTTAATCCTTTTCACGTGCTCATTATTGAAGTTTGATGACTTGTCAGTGCAGTTGGTTAAATGAGTAAATACAAACATTTCTTACATGATGGGAAATATTTAGCGGGTAAATATGTTAAAGGAGTTTTGGTGGTTATCAAAGGAAAAGCAACTTAGGCTGGTCATTGAAGTATTAGACAAAGGAAAACTAAAATAGAAAAGGCAAAAGGAGACCTCTCTGTTTTTATCAGGTCTTGACTTCAATAGCTTTTGACAAACTTAGAAAGGCAATTAGAATTCTTAGAAAGCCAGTTAAGAATATCTCTGCAGCTTGTCTAACATTTGCAATTAAGAAAATTGCTAACAGTTTATCTGGCATTCCAACTCATAATAAGTCCATTCTGTTATATGTTCCACATTGGTGGAGGAAACGAGTTGTTGTCTCCTTATATGGTCTTGGGCAATCTTTAATCTTGAGCTAGATTTTGGGATTGAGTTAAATCTAAAGGTGCATTTCTTAACATGGTCTTAGTGCCAGACCCACTAATATTCTTTATTTACCTAATGTTGAACCCCCATATTATGTTGTCCGCACTTCAGATGTCCAATTCTGTGCACGCGGGCGAGTGTTAAATGTCCCATATTTCTGGAAGAAATGGGTTGTTGTCTGTCTATATGGTCTTGGGAAATCCCCGCTTCTCAAGCTAACTTTTTGGGTTGAGTTAGGCACAAGATCCATCTCTTAACAGTTAACTCCTTCATTTGAACAATTATGACCAACTAGTTCGATGTTCCTTTCTGTTGTTGTTGTTGTCATCAGGTACAAAAGGCTCGAGGTCTTGTCTGCTTTCACTAATGCTGTAAGTACATGACACAATCATAATTATTTCTTACGCATTTAACTTCCACTTCTTCCATTAAAAGTGTCTTTTCACACCCAGTTATCTCAGGATTGCATAATTTTTGCAATTCTTGTATTGCTTTGCTATTTACACGGGTAGGATGTCAAAGAAGCTATGTCTGTTAAAGACTCTTTATTAAATAAAATCATGCAAATCACTTGGATATTGCTTGTAAATAAAGAGTTACACCATTCAACAATCAAAAATATAAAGAGTTACACCATTGAGTCCTCCATTAAGAGATCTATCTTTCAATCAGGAGAAGCATAGAGGATTGTTTTTTTGGTAAACTTGGTGTCAGTTTGCTACATGAACCTGTTCTGGAAGTTTAAGGGTTGTCAGCATATTAGTGATCCCAGGAGTAGTTGTCAGGTAATATCAAGCAACTCTTTTTATGAGAGGTGTTTATCTTTACTTTTGTTTTGCAAATAAAAAAGGTTAGAGATTAGCAAAAAATACAAAAGTCATTAAGTGCAATTTGGGGTGGGAAAGAGGAGCTGCTTGGAGAAATAGTGTAAGACATGAAATAAGCAGTGGCGAAGTCAGAAATTTTACAAAGGGCCTTCAAGGTTTAATATATATTTATAAACAGTAATTCTTAACCTATATACATAGTATACTTTTTTATATACTTAGTATAATATTCCAATGAAGGGTGTTCACTCAATGTGGCTACGCCACTGGAAATAAGGATGTCTATACTGAAAATGATTTAATGAACATATGCTAATTAAAGAAATTGAACACATACTTTTTTCATGTAACTGTTCTGAAAATGTATTGATTGTCGGCATATTAGTGCCTCAGAAGTAGTTGACAGGCAATATATTACACTTTGAAAAAAAAGTAGTTTTTAGGTAATATCACGCAACCTGTTTGTAAAGGAGAACTTTGTGTTTTTACATTTTACTTTTTAAATGTATGAGGTTAGAGAACAAGGAAAAGTAACAGTACTATTTGAAAAGAATTTTGGACAGAAAGGGGTAGGGCAGAGGACCTGCAAGAAGAAAATAGTGTAAAGACATGAAACTAAGGATGTATGCTTTTAAAAATGAACATATATTTACAAACGAAAATGAACATATACACTTTTCTTCCATCCTACTCATTTCTTCCTGGTTTTCTTCATTCAATTGCAGGGAGATCTCTCCCCATTTTTCCTATCTGTATTATATCAACCTATGATCTAGAGATATATTTGAGAACCTCCCTCTAGAATGTCACCACCCTGCATTCACGTCCTAACTTGATTGCCTCCACCCTTCTCATGTTCATGCTGTCACCATGTGCATCGACACACTAAAAATATTTGTTTTGCAGGTGTCTTTATTGCTTTAACTGTTCCCCTTGTCCCAATTTTATTGGGTAGAATTTCGAAAATATTAAGAATTTAATTGTTACGTTTTCGTAGAAAATTAACTCTTCAGCGACTACTGTAATGTATTTCCCTATGATCATTGTAAAAGTACTGTTAACTTTTTGAATTCTAACTAAAATCAAATTTGTCACATGAAAGGTGGTGTGTTTGTCAGCATGTGTGTATACATCTATATATATTTTGTATAGGATTCTATCCCAATAGGTTAATCTATTTGTCTACTTGTAAAACCTCACATGAGCAATATACCGTTCATGTTACTTGTTGTATTGTCACACCCACCCAACCCATAGGGAGAAAGAAATGCACGCAAATTTTGTTTGCCATTTCCAAATGTATCTTGCTTCTTCTTCATTCTCAAGAAAAGTGTATTTTGCTTCTTCTTTAGATTGTGTCTTTAGATGCCGTCTGTGTGATTGCATTTATATGGGCTAACATGGCATATTCCTCATGTATTGCTTATGTAGGCAGCTGTTCCTATTGTTCTTGTCATTCTCCTTGGCTGTGGAAGCCCTTCATGCATTTATACAAGATGAATCTGAGCACAAGTAAGTACGCCAAAAGTGTTGGTAAAAAGTTTCTTGTTTCTTGTCAGTTCACAAATGTGATTGATTTTATGTTCTTTTATTACTAAACTTTTATCTTCATTAACGAAAATAAGTTGGAGTTCTCCTTTGATGCAAAATCACTAAAATTGTCAGACAATTAGGTTGTATTGTTGTTTGATTGAGGATGGTAGTTAACTTTGATACTGATCTGTTAGACAATAAGTGATAGGCTTTGTACTTGATTCATCAAGCTTGCGGTTATCTGAATCTTTCATTAAGTAGAATGAGCTATCTCGAGATACTCACCTTTTTCAGACATTAGCTTATTTTTCCCTACTATGATATTTTTTAGAATAGACCTTATAAAAAAAGATATTTGGTGAATAAGAAAAGATTTACAGTTGCTTCACCAAACAAAAAAAAGAGAAGATGTACGGTTGAAGAAGTTCTTTAATATCCAGTCTTAAACTCAAGATGCTTTCTTCTTAGAGAATATGAGCGAGGGACATAATTGCAATATTAACCTTTAGTTTTATAAGTTGGGTCCTCTAATTAAAAGGCCTTTGACCAAAATTCAATTGAGGAGTTAGACCCTTAGTTTTAAGCCTACAATATATAGACCCCTTTTAGGATTAGTGATAATTAGTTTGATCACATTAAGTAATGAAACGGACAAGTTAAAAGGCAGTCTCAAAGTTCTAAAAAATACAAGGTGGTCCAAATATAATTATTGATAATTTGCCAAAAATGGAAAAAAAGTCCCTTGCTTCTCCGTCGCTTCTTCCTCCTCACTGCTACTTTCTTCTTCCACCATTGCTGTAATTCTTTCCTCTCACAGCGCGTTTTGGGTCGTAAAATTGCTCAAATTCAGTGGTTCTATTTGCATTTCTTCCTTGTCCAAAAGCCTCTATAGCTCCTTCTATTTGTCCCCTTCATCCTGCTCGGATATATCTGTTTTTGTTCCAGAAAGCTTTACTCAAATTTCCGATATTGGAGAGTATTTTTCTGAGTGTAATTGCTTGGTCATTAATTATAATAGATATATTCCTTGATTTTTTCATCTAGTAAGTTGTAAAATCTCTTGTTGCTTTGCAATTGTGAGAATCTGATTTTCCGGTTCTTCAGATTTATTGTACCAAGTAATCGACCCTTCTTTGTTTATTACAAACCATTCTTTTATTAGCCTCAACCCAGTTGGTTTATCAGGTTGAAGTCATTCTTAGTTTATTACAGATAATTTATTGTTGTATTAGCTTTACTCTCGATGGTATGGAAGACTTTGTAGTAGGGGGTGGGGATTATTTGGGTAAATGGATGGAGACCCCAAATTACCGGATTATGTGTTCAAAGGTGATAGTACCAATTGCACTGAGTAGGCAAGCTACCTATAAAGGGTTGGTTGAAAGAGTCATTGAAAGTTGCCATTTGTTATACGTGTCAATTAGTTATACGATTTGTTCTGCGCCTATAAGGGGAAAATAGCTCCTCAATTCATAAAGACAGATAATCATGTCCATTTATATCTTCTTGATGTTGTTAGGGATGATTCTAGATCCCTTCTAAAGATAACTGTGGTTGAGGGTTTTAACAGAGCTTCAAATGCTGTAGCAACATCACTACCGCCACCACCACTAATGCAATGCCACCTCTACCACCACCACAACGACCATTCGACGAAGGATATACTCACATAGATGATTTTGGAGAATTTCGTGTGAATAGTGATTGTCAGGAAAGTGATGATGAGACCTTGAGTAGCCTGTTGTTTTCAGCAATTTTGGTCATACGCAGTGTGCTGCAACATCCCAGCCAGTCATCTTGGCGAATCAGGTTTTTTCGTGGCAAACTTTTACTAATAAGGCATTAGTAAATGCATCGAGGCTAAGCTTCCGTGAAAAAAAATCCTCAACCACGCAAAAAGGCCAGACTAAAGATTTCGGGGAAACATATGTATCTAGAAAGAAGAGAAATAATGGTCAAGTTGCAAAAGTATAGCCACAAGAGGACCACTTGCCCAACTGCTTTATCACAAAATGGAGAGATTTTTATCTTCAAGCAACGCCTTTGTAATAATATGCTTCTGTGATGCTTTGTGAAAAAAATGCTATATTTTTTCCTTCAATCTATGTTGCTTTGGTGAAAAAACTGAAGTTTTTGTTGTTCTATGGTAATGCTTTCCTGGTGATATTTTTTTCTTCAATCTGTTGGTGTAATTAAGTTCCTGGATGAAGAAATTATTTTGTGATCCTGTTATGTTAGGCAATAGTGTTGTCAAAGACGAAAAGCTCTAAAAAGCGCTCTAGGTCTATTGGGGCTTTAAGCGTAAAGCACACTTGAAGTGTAGGATACATATATTTTTAACTTCTAGGATCCAACGCTGTAGATCAGAGAGTTTAGAAAGAATCTGTAGATTGGTACATACGGAGTTCCTTAGCAAAAGCTTTAGGGATCTCATAAGGTTTGTTAAGGGGATAGAAGTAGAGGTTTCTACTATCTTAGAATCCACTGATATTTTTGGTTATTCCAGACACCCCTATACCGTGCCGGTCGAGGGGGCTATTTATAGCCAACTCGAGCAAATTTGTATTCACACGAAAACATTTTTAAAAGAATATTGTTTTTTCCAGAATTTTCAAGGAGACGAAAGGAAAGATCTTCAAAATATTTACTATGAGTCTTTGAACTTCATTTAAGAACAAATTAATTTCTTTGAATAGTTTGAAGCTTATGCTGAATTGCACCAATTTGATTTTTCTTTTTCCAAGTCTATTAATGTTTCAAAAGTATGGAAAACTTCTATCGGAGAAGAAGTTATTTCTGAACTTCTTCCATCATAAGGGTTTTCAACAAATATGCTAACAACCCAATTTTAGCAGCACCTTTTAAACTAAAAGCTGAAAATGAAACTGTTACTAGCAAGATATAAAAATATATTTGAACAAAATAATTATACAAACAAATATTTACAAACTTTGGTGAATATTTGATTTCAAAACCAATTTTACCTACTTAAGTGGATTCTAAGATAGTAGAAACCTCTACTTCTTCTATCCCCTTAATAAACCTTATGAGATCCCTAAAGCTTTTGCTAAGGAACTCCATATGTACCAATCTACAAATTCTTCTAAACTCCTGATCTACAACGTAGGATCCTAGAAATTGGTAAAACTTTGATTATTCCCGACACCCCCTCTAAAGGAACCGGGGATGTCACCTCAAAAGCCTCTGGAGTACATGTTCTTAGAGAATTGATACCGATGAAGAGACGTCCCATACCGATCGACTTCATGACAATCTGTCTCTAGAAGTTGCCCCTGCAGACTTTTCCAACTGACGTAAACCCCAAAAATTCTTATTCTAGAGCTACCCATCCAAATGTAGTCTTAGGAAAAAAACCCAATGTCATGCAGGACAATTACAATGCCAATAATATCTATGAATTGAACATAGATAGTTCTGAATACAATATTTTATTGAAATTACAACAAATGACTATGATAGTCACTGCATATAGAACTTCCCATAATTGTTCTAACCAGCTTACTACCCATGTTTTAGTAGCATGATTTACAGGTCAACTCAAAGGTTGGTGGGATACCCATCTTAGTGAAGAGGATAAACAAAAAATCTTCCTAGCTGTCCAAGTTAATTCAACGGGAGAACCAATCTTTAAAGATGGCCAAACCATTCCTGACTCTATCAATACCCTTATTTACACCATTATCAAGACATTCATAGGAAGTTCGGGTATCTTCAGAGAAAGATCCTCTGAGATAGTCAACAATCTCAAGTGTAAAACCCTTTCCGATTTTAGGTGGTATAAGGATTCTTTTCTCACTAAAATCTACGAAAGACCAGATTGTAACCTCCCATAGACCAACATATAAATGAACTTATTATGATATGCAATTTTCTAACATAACAGGAACACCGAACAACTTAATCTAGAACTAACACCAAAGTTCTATTTCATTACTTAATGGTGATTAGATTAATTATCACTAATCCTAGAAGGGGTCTATATATTGAAGGATTAAAAGTTGGTATCTGGTTCCTCAATTGAGTCTTGGTCAAAGGCCTTTTAATTAGAGGACCCAGGTGTTTGGAGCCAAAATTGGACCTTTATTTGTTAGGTTTTAAGTCAGCCCAAAAACATTTTAAAAATCCAAATAGGCCATCGCATCCACTTAAACTCATTCTTAGCATTTTCATGGGTTGAAATCAAAGGGAAAAAAAATTTGGGTCTATTCCCTTATCTGGGACTGGCAGGGCTCCGTTTAACTAATTTGCCTTCTAAGTTCTTAGGGAAAAATGATTGTCACTTTAGGCAGATTTTTGGCTGTTTTCTGAAGGTTATGTGTAAATTGTTGTTGTGAATATCGTTATACTGTGCCTGATTGACGTCTGCATGCAGGCATTACCTGATTGTCTCTGCTGTCACAAACTTGCTGGTGAATCTCATTGGTGTTTGGTTCTTCAGGAACTATGCACGTATTAATCTTGGTAAGTCTCCTGCTTGCGATCAAAATTCTATTGCTCCCTCCTCCAGTGTGTGTGTGTGTGTGTGTGTGTGAGAGAGAGAGAGAGAGAGAGAGAGAGAGAGAGAGAGAGATATTCTTATGTATCATAGATCATAGATTATCCTTTCCTTTTGGAAACTAAGCATGGTCGATGCTCATTGTGAGGAGTGGATAAGCTAAAGTGGATAAGTTAAGAGCTAAGTTCTCTCTTTGAAGTATTTAACCAATCTATGATTAACATAAAAACCCAGGGATAACTTTTTAATGATGTTAGTCCTTGACGAAAGACAATGCTAGCTTAAGAGTAAAGCTTCAAATCCTTTTTGACTAAATATGTCTACATCAGCAGAAAGAAAGTCTACAGGAGTCTTAATATTTTTGTACATTCCAAAATAAAGAAAAAAAATAGTCTAAGCAGAGATTCACCAGAATAGCAGTCTATGTTTCACAATAATGTGATATCAGTTATAACCAAGCCTATTGGGGAGAAATTTTATGATTCATTTGTTTCAATTGTCCTATGGTTGAGCAGAATCTAGAGTGTCTAAATACAATATGGGTTTCAATATTTTAAGAAGCCTTTTCCAGTTGAGCTACTTATACTTTCTTTTCATTGGGTTTGTTGAAGATTCCTGATGTGCTATTTTGCCTGCAGTCTATAGAAAAGCTGAAGATATGAATTATCACTCTGTTTGCTTGCATGTACTGGCTGATTCAATTCGCAGGTAAGCGATTACCCTGTATAGCTCATTACATGAACTGGATCCATGGTTCAGATGCTATCTTATCAATTACTCAATATCTCAAATATCTTATCCTCTGTCTTGGGTTCGTAAATCTTAAGCTTTTCTATACCCTTTTATTTATCAGTGCAGGTCTGATCCTGGCTTCCTGGCTGTTGTCGCTTGGGTAATTTTTCTTTGCTTCACGACAATAGTTGTTTTTCTTGATATTCATGGCCATAGATGGCTCTGATAAAGAAGCAAGGTTGTTTGCTGGCTTACCTCTTGTTTTTTCTTTCTTCAGAGTGAAGAATGCTGAAGTCTTATGTTTGGGACTAGTTTCTGCTACAGTGTTTTTCCTCGTCATGCCACTCTTCAGAGCTACTGGTGGCATCTTGCTCCAAATGGCACCCCCAAGGATCCCGTCTTCAGCCTTGAGCAAATGCTTGAGACAGGTAAAATTATCACAAACCGTTTCAATTCAATATAAAAGTTGTGCCAAATCCTATGAGCTCACCATATTCAATNGAGAGAGAGAGAGAGAGAGAGAGAGAGAGAGAGAGAGATATTCTTATGTATCATAGATCATAGATTATCCTTTCCTTTTGGAAACTAAGCATGGTCGATGCTCATTGTGAGGAGTGGATAAGCTAAAGTGGATAAGTTAAGAGCTAAGTTCTCTCTTTGAAGTATTTAACCAATCTATGATTAACATAAAAACCCAGGGATAACTTTTTAATGATGTTAGTCCTTGACGAAAGACAATGCTAGCTTAAGAGTAAAGCTTCAAATCCTTTTTGACTAAATATGTCTACATCAGCAGAAAGAAAGTCTACAGGAGTCTTAATATTTTTGTACATTCCAAAATAAAGAAAAAAAATAGTCTAAGCAGAGATTCACCAGAATAGCAGTCTATGTTTCACAATAATGTGATATCAGTTATAACCAAGCCTATTGGGGAGAAATTTTATGATTCATTTGTTTCAATTGTCCTATGGTTGAGCAGAATCTAGAGTGTCTAAATACAATATGGGTTTCAATATTTTAAGAAGCCTTTTCCAGTTGAGCTACTTATACTTTCTTTTCATTGGGTTTGTTGAAGATTCCTGATGTGCTATTTTGCCTGCAGTCTATAGAAAAGCTGAAGATATGAATTATCACTCTGTTTGCTTGCATGTACTGGCTGATTCAATTCGCAGGTAAGCGATTACCCTGTATAGCTCATTACATGAACTGGATCCATGGTTCAGATGCTATCTTATCAATTACTCAATATCTCAAATATCTTATCCTCTGTCTTGGGTTCGTAAATCTTAAGCTTTTCTATACCCTTTTATTTATCAGTGCAGGTCTGATCCTGGCTTCCTGGCTGTTGTCGCTTGGGTAATTTTTCTTTGCTTCACGACAATAGTTGTTTTTCTTGATATTCATGGCCATAGATGGCTCTGATAAAGAAGCAAGGTTGTTTGCTGGCTTACCTCTTGTTTTTTCTTTCTTCAGAGTGAAGAATGCTGAAGTCTTATGTTTGGGACTAGTTTCTGCTACAGTGTTTTTCCTCGTCATGCCACTCTTCAGAGCTACTGGTGGCATCTTGCTCCAAATGGCACCCCCAAGGATCCCGTCTTCAGCCTTGAGCAAATGCTTGAGACAGGTAAAATTATCACAAACCGTTTCAATTCAATATAAAAGTTGTGCCAAATCCTATGAGCTCACCATATTCAATAGTAATGATGGGGGTCATTAGGAGTGTAAAACTAGGCCAGGTTGAAATGATGTGATGTCTGAGGTGACTGGTTATAGTGATGGTGGTAAAGGTTAGTATTATTGAAGGCGAAAACCGAATAACCGCTGAAGTCTACTAGTGCTTTAACCATAAATAAAGTGCATGCTTTAATGAAGAAAGGCGCAAATGAGAAAAAGGACAAAAGGAGTATGTACTTCAAAAAGAATAACTATAAACCCAAACTACGATTATATAGACAAATTACAAAAGAACTGAAAAAATTTGCATTTAGGTAAAGTGTTGTTGTTTAGTACCACTCTTTTCAGAATAGAGTTCATGGGTGATGACGCACCGTAGTCCAAGCGAAGTGAAGGCATACCTGTTCTGTACCTACTTCATGGGTTAAGTGTGCTTCAAGTGAGAGCCCTTGACAACACTAGTAAAGATGGATAGCGTGTTTTTTTCCCCACTGACATATGTTACTTGGTGATATTAGCTAACTAGGGGTGGAGATAGAGTGTTGTTTATAAGAGTATGGTGGCAGCGGCTGTTATGCTTTGAAATGAAAGCAAACGTTTCAAATATAATCGGAAAATTTACATTGTGGGGAAATATTGTCCCGCAGATGAATTTTATTGGATGTACTAGCTCTCATGAATTTTATTGGATGTGCTAGCTCTCTTGGGAAAAAAGAAAAAAATGTTCCCTGGGTGGGGGTAGAGTAGCAGGATTGTTGGTTTTAACAATGGTGTAATAGCTTTGGGGTCCTGGTTTATGAGTATAGAATGTTCCATTCTCTTATGCATACTGCATCATTTCCAAACTGCACATCTTTAATATTTTGTTTCAAATATGCTTAGGTTTCATCTCGTGAAGATGTTTCCGAAGTTTCTCAAGCTCGTTTTTGGGAACTGGTGCCTGGTCATGTTATTGGATCAATTTTATTGCAGGTGATTATCCGACTTTATGGTGTGCAACAGTAATACCTGTGCTTCTATAATGTCATTTATAAGATACACGTGACTTGTCTGCTTTATGCTGATAAAGTCAGTTCTAAGATACACAGTGCTGCTCTACTTGATGGCTTCCCAAAACTCACTATTTTATGGTTAATTGTTGAACAGGTAAAGGAGGGAGTTGACGATCGGCCTATTTTGCAATATGTGCATGACTTATACCATGAATTAGGGATACAGGACTTGACTGTACAAATTGATTATACATGATCATCATCTTGTTTTCTTAAAAAGTACTTGGAAAGATGCAATTTACTGATGGTATCTTTTTGGTCAAGTAATTGGTCCATTCATTGTCAGCGTGAGAGAACTTTCACCTCTAAGCTGCAACTGTAGTAAAATGAAGACCTTGTGCTAATGTACTTCAATTTACAGTAGAATGTGAAAAATACATCTTCAGTCAGGTGCTCGCTTTTTATCAATCAAGGCAACAATCTTTCAAGGTGTGACATCCCTCCTCACTCTCCGAAGACTTCCCTCTTTGAAGTAACTAAAATAAATACGCCTTCAACCCGATGATGTTCTGTTATTTCAATTCCAATGGGTCTAACATTCCGGAACTTTGTGGAGGTTCCTCAGAGTCTGCAGAGAAAGCATATGATTGTTAGACTCTGGGGAAGCCGAGCAGAATTACTTATAGTTTCCTCTAGCTACTTACAAACGAAGGTTAATTGCTGATATTAGTGGTGGAATTGCATCCCCTATCTCATATTGGGCCTTTGTGATGGTTGAGATGGCAGTAGTCCAAGCCTTACATGAAAACACCTTCAACTTACTCCCGAAATTGCCTATTTAATAGAATATCCACGAGCTTGATGATCCTTCCAATCTTATACACGTCTAGTTCGACTATAATTACTCTCCTCATATTGGTTTCCAGGTTTCACTTTCAGGGAGCTTAAAACATAAGCACGCATATGCATCTCAAGTCTCAATGTTGATCGGCCTATGCAAAAAGTTATCAGGAGCCGTGCAACCTGGAGTTCCAGCAATCTCTTTAGTTGAGTGGTGAGTCTTTCCGCTCTAAACTGTGTTGGCTAATTCAATACCTCCGAACCGAGCACTAAATGTTTAAGTCTGAGCATTATGTTAGGGGCTATGATGTCCATGTGAAGTGCTCTATTCTCACACCAACATACAGATGATGTCCATGTGAACTGTCTCAGCCATTCTCTTATTCCTCCATCTTTTTCATAAATGTCAGTGTCTAAGCTCTCATTTTGGATGAAAGCATAGACAACGAATGCGTGCTTTTTCTTTCAGAAATTAAGTTCTTCCTTCCACAAATTCAACATATCTTCAAAAATTAGCTCGACTCCTCCTTTTCAATAATGTAAGAGTTTGCTAATAAGTTTTAACTTTTTCATCTTTCCTTGATCCGAGGGTCTACCGGAAACTACCTCTCTACCTTCTCAATGTATGCGTTACCCTCCTCAGACTCCACTTGTGTGATTTCATTGGGCTTCTTGTTGCTATAAGTTAACTTCCACAAGTTAAAGGAACGTCCTATTGGTCTCTGTGTATTGATAGTAAATAAATAAAGTACCCATAGAAAGGATGATAGGTCAAAATATGTTCTTTTTAATCTCACATGTTAGGATATGAGTTCTCTAATCTCACGGGTAGCTTTTCTGGTCTGAGTGATTTATTTAGGTCATGGAACTTTTTAGGTTTAAAGTGATATATATTTTTTTCTTCTAAAATAGTGTATTTTCAGTCAACTTCACTGGATTTTGGCAAGAATGATATTTTAGAAAATTAAGTGAAAGTTGAGTGATTTTATAGTTGAAAAAAAAATAAACGATGATTTTACTGGAATTATGTTACAAATAGAGTGACTTTATGTGTATTAATCCTTCAAAGTTGACATGAGTCTAAGATAGCTTGCACCCAAGGGTATTAGCTAGTGATTAATAGAGTTGGAATGAACCATGGGAAATTGGAGTTTAATCTATATATATA
>AWOL01S0008265.1:9975-22222 GCA_000715115.1 Nicotiana otophora | reverse complement strand
CCCTCTCCCCCCTAAAACTTAAAAAACCAGTCGGTCCCCCCTTAACGACAAAACACCTTGAGTGGACCCCGCCCGTCCCACAAAAAGTAAAGATCCTCGGTCCCACATCCTAGCTAAGACGTTCTCTCGTTGTGGGTTGCTCGTTTCAGCTCTAAATCGCCAAATTTTCAACTTTCCTAAAACCTTAAATCGAGGTATTCCGATTTAGTTTTTGTTGAAACTCGTATAAAAATGCATATTAGTTGTTTTAATGTGTTCTATGTTGTTTCTGATTGTTTTGCGATTTAACTATTTTGTTATTTTTATCCGGACTATGATATTAGTGTGCTAAAAAAATTAGTAAAAATAGAAAAATTATTATTAGTTGTTAAAAAATATATTAATAAGTTACTTTTTACTGTGGTATATGTATTTTCGTGAATGTTTTATAATTAAATTTATTTATTGTTTTTATATGGTTTAGATTATTTATTTTCTTAAAGACTAGTAAAATAGATAAATTATTACTTTAGTTCCCTCTAGTAATATAGTGTTCTTTTAGCGTAGTAAAATGTAGTGCCCTTTAGCATAGTATCCCTGTAGTTATTGAAATTAATCATTTAAGTATCTATTATACCAAAAAATGCGTCAAAATAGTTGATAGTTCAAACACAAACTCTGTCCAATTCTAGTCAACGATCGTAAGAAAATAATATGAGAAAACAACAAAAATTCAAGATATCTTGGTGTTACTGGGCCTCAAATATCGAGCCCGGAACCCATATATGAATATTTAATAATTAAATCTTGTATAATTATGAAAATAAATTATTTAATTTTATTATAGTAAAAAATAAATGAGTCATAAACAAAAATATATAATAATAAAACTACTAGCATATAAATAATAAACTAACATTTAAAATAACAGACATGTTGAGTGATAAATCGAGAAAAGTTTTTCATCATGAACACAAGAATTCAGGATATCTTGGTGCTATTGGGCCTCAAATATCGAGCCCGGAACCCACATGTGAATATTTAATAATTAAATCTTGTATAATTATGAAAATTAATTATTTAATTTATAAAAAAACATATAAAATAATAAAACTAATATATAAAATAATAAAACTAACATATTATCTATTATACCCAAAAATACGTCAAAATAACTGATAGTTCAAACACAAACTCTGTCCAATTCTAATCAACGATCGTAAGAAAATAACATGAGAAAACAACAAAAATTCAGGATATCTTGGTGCTACTAGGCCTCAAATATCGAGCCCGAAACCCATATGTGAATATTTAATAATTAAATCTTGTATAATTATGAAAATTAATTATTTAATTTACAAACAAACATATAAAATAATAAAACTAACATGTAAAATAATAAAACTAATATATTAAAGTAAAATAATGCAATTAATCTTGTTTAATTTACAGTAGACGACATGGAGGTTCCGCCTTTGCATCATGGACGTGCCAGCCTGGAGCTACTGTTGTTATAGGGCGATCATACATCGTCCCACATATGGGAGAGACAGTTACTGGGCCAGACATTCTGCGCCATGAGAGTAGACGATATGTGGGGCTTTCTCAGGTACCACGCTCTCCATCCCCGTATAGTGAGACTCCTCCAGGATACAGGCTTTTATAGGATTGTGGAGATCGGTCGATTACAGCTCGATTGGTCGTTGATCACGGCCCTGATAGAGCGGTGGCGACCGGAGACACACACATTCCATTTGCCCATTGAAAGACTCTGATACATTTGTAGTCAGAATTCCCCATCTTCTGCCACCATCCGCATGCAAAGTCCACTTGTCAAGCTCGCATCAATCAACGATAGGCTCCCTCGTCTTCCTGCCTGATGGATTCCATGCGCCTCCTGAATTTACACTCTTGGTGATCTGTTGCAGCCATCCACATTAAATCATGCAAATCCTTGTTGGGATATGCCTTCTGGAAATTGGCCTTCAGGTAACTCACACAGTAACAATGGTAGGCATATGGTTCCTGCCATGCACGCAAATTCTGTACAGAACTTAAAATACCACCATGCCGATTAGATATTAGACAAATACATGAACACTGTTTGATAACGTGCTCTTTCAAGTGGTTCAAAAATAGTGTCCACGTCTCTTGGCTTTCATTGGCACAAATAGCAAAAGCTAAGGGAAATATACTTCCATTAGCATCTACTGCAACGACGATCAACAACTTGATATCATACTTTCCATAGACATGAGTGCCATTTATGGATATTACCGGCCGACAATGCACAAAACTATCAATTGCTGGTTTAAATGCCCAGAATACGTATTTGAATATATATTCTGGTATTCCCGGACTCTGCTCAAGCTTCAATTCAACAACAGTCCCGGGGTTAAAGTGTTGCAATGCGACCATGTACCTGGGTAGAGATGCAAATGACTTATCCAAATTACCATAAACAATTTCAAACGCATGTTTGCGCCCGATAAATGCCTTTCTTTTGGTAATGGTGCACCCATATTCCTGGTGGACGGATGTAATACACTCTTTGATCTTGTACCTTATGGACGCTTCAATGTGTGGAATCAAGACAAGAGAAATCAAGTCAATATCCAAATTGAAGTGATTCCCACTGAATGTGTCTATTTCACAATTGTGGGTGCCAATGTATTTACCCACAACCCACATATTTATTTACTTCTTCTTCGCACGCATCATCCAATTACAACCCGTAAACCATCTACGACAAACAACCTTGTATACATCCGGAGGTGACTCCCATACCGTCATCTCACGACACTCTTTTACGCTGTACATTTTCACCGCCCTGCTTAAGCGCGCTTTATCAGAAAAAAGCATGCCATTTGACAGCACTGTTGATCTAGACTCATTCCACATTGCTATCTAAATTTTGTCAGTATCCCTTGTGAGGGCATCCACATCCATCATACTTGGCAAATGATCAAGGTAGGGAATATCCCTTGAATGAAACGGCACACGGGACTCGTACACTCTTGGTCTAACGGGGGGTAGAGCATGCTCTCTCGTCAAATCAGGTCCAACATTCTCTTCCTCCTCCTCATCACCCTCACTAGGGAAGGGTGTGTCATCTCCGAACTCATCGACATTGTTGTCATAATCACTGTTATCTTCCTGACTCTGTGCATCTGCCAGATCCCGATTAAATATGTTGTCTTCGGGCAATTGAGTCAGGATAGGACGTTCAAGTTGCTCGTTTTCACTGCACAACCAACAAAATAATGAGTTACTCAAATTGATAAATACTTTACATATAGCTATATCACTTCACTTACAAATCGTAATGTGTTGACATCCCATGATGGACATCATCTTGTTGGTGATGACTCCCGGATGGACCACCATGATCCAACACACCAGAACTACGCATATTCCAACTGGGCATTGGTTCATAACTTGTAAAATTCATATCTGGCCGGTACCCACTGTGGAATATATGAGTGTTAATACAAATTCAATACAGCAAAAATAAATATCGTAACAAAAAGGAAAATTGAAGTTTACCACTCGTGTTGTGGATCATGTAAAGTAGGAGAGAAATTATTTTCTCGCTCCTCATTCGCCCGTGGAGATAAGTTTAGATCAGGCCAAGCTCTTTCAGTCGGAACCTGTTCGGCTAAATCTGCTCCAAAATAAATACCCGATGACTGAGGGATATCTCTGCTTTGCGCAATTTCATTATTGCGAACGTCTTCAGCCTTGACGTACATTTTCAACATTTTTATCAAAATAAATTCCCGGCATTCATTCAGAATCCTCAAACAATCACTCAGAGTTTCATCATCCTCGATGTTAAACTCAACATAACAAGCAACTACTTGCGGAATGACAGAATACGGATATCTTCCGGTTAATTTAAAGTTCACCGAACGTTTGCTCACACTCATTGTTTTACATAACAACGATACCAATCTATCATACTCCATTGTAAGTGGCAATTTAATATGACACTGTGGAGATAAACTATAGCTTACTGAGTTATTCGCCACCATAACTTCACCCCCCAATATAATGAAACCCTAATGTTTCGCTCTTCAGACATTATGATAAAATGCAAAACAACTTAACGAAGAAAAATTTAACAAGACTTGAGAATTTTTCTGAATAGATTTTTACAAAATTCTGAACGTATTTAAATAAGGCAATGCCCAATCCAAGGGGTCGAATTGTTTGAGGTATAGCGCCTTAAATAAGGGCGCTATACCCATTTGAATTATTGTTATATCAGTTAAGCGCAGAATAATTATTGGTGAGCCCACAAAATATGTATTGCGCCTTAATAAACGACGCTATACATATCCGTCTTTTTATATTCACGTATAATACCCTTTTAAAGGGCGCTATATGTATTTTGGTCACTAAATTATTTTACCTATTTTGTGTCTTGAGTCCAAAAACTCATTATTTTGGTTCCGGACTCCTTTTCTCGATGATGTAATTCTGCATGCCAAACATGAGTACTATTTGCTTCTTCTTCCTTCACGTGACTATGTGGACCCCATGGTTTGAAATTTGAACAAAAAATTAATGTTACGACTTATGACAGATGGAAAAGAGCTTTATTGTTCAAAAACGACTAAAGCTTTTCAGCTGCAGCAAGCTAAGGATGTGTATGAAATGAGAAAGTAAGGAGACAAAGCGATCAACCTTTGATTTTTTGGGGTTAGAGATATTGGTCACTTTGGGGGAAAGGAGGGGGCGAAAAAGGAAAGACGAAAATCTGATTTTAAGTAGAAGTGTTCGGGGTTATTCGGTAAGGTGTATAAGAATAGTAGTGAACGAGGTGTACTAATTTCACTCCTAGAAATTCGATCGTCCAAATAAATGGACCAAAATCGGTCGGTATCTTCCATCTGACAATTTAATTGAATTACCGACCAATAATGGTCGGAATATTATTTTAATAATTTAATTTTACCGATCAACATTGGTCAATGTTTTAAATTTATTAATTTTGTTTACCGACCAACGTTGGTCAGTAATGAAAAATAAATTAAACTATAATATTTTATATATCGTCCAACGTTGGTCGGTACTCGATATTAGAAAATTTATATTTTTTATAAATAATTAAAATTTAATAATACCGACTGACGTTGGTCGGTAATCTGGACATGGAAGCCATAAATCTGGTCGGTATTCAGAATCGAGATTTGACGATCCCAATAGGGTTGTATGATGATTTCAGACTTGGGCATATGTTCGGATCGGGTTTTAGATGACCCTGGGGCGTTTCAGCGCCTAATAGTAAAAGTTGGCTCTTTGAATTTTTTGAAGTTCTTTAAATTTGGTTTGGAGTAGGTTTTGGTGATATCGAGGTCCAAATAAAATTTCAAGACCGGGAATAGTTCCGTAATATCATTTAAGATTTGCACGCAAAATTCGGTGTGATTCCGAGTAGTTTAAGTACATTTCGGCGCGTTAGGAGTAAATTAAAGAACTTGAAGTTCATGTTTTTGATTCAATTGGTTTGGGGTGTGATTCTTAGTTTTGATGTTGTTTTGCGCGTTCCGAGAGTTCGAGCGAATCTGTTTTATGATTTCAAACTTGTTGGTATGTTGGACGGGGTCCCGAGGGGTCCGGGTTTTAAACGGACGGGGCTCGGATCAAGTTGTGGCTTTAGGAAAATACTTCAGGCTTCAGCTTCAGCTTCTGGTGTAAACGCACCTGGGCTTGGCCAGCCGTAGGTGCGAGCCACAAGCCAGAGAAGCGGACTAGCAAAGGGAGGCCAGTGACTGCAGAAGCGGGCCAGAGAACGCACCTGCGAAGGCAGCCATCGCAGGTGCGGACCAAGGCCAGGCTGCCTTCTCTCACTTCTGAGCTCAGGCGATCGCGCCTATGGACCCGCACCAGCGGCAATAGGTGCGCACCTGCGAAGCTGTCCACTCCTGTGATGGCTACCTTCGCACCTGCGCCTTCGCAGGTGTTGTCTCTGGCCCGCTTCTGCGGTCACTGGACTCCCTTTGCTGGTCCGCTTCTGCGGATCGTGGCTCGCACCTGTGAGCTCGAACCTGCAGCTGGCCAAGAGCTGGTGCGTTTACACGAGAAGCTGAAGCTTCAGCATTTTCCTAAAGCCACAACTTGATCTGAGCCTCGTCCGTTTAACACCCGGGGTCCCGCCCGAACGTACCAATAATTTTGGAATCATAAAACAGACTCGCTCGAACTCTCGGGACGCGCAAAACAACATCAAAACTAAGAATCATACCCCAAACCAATTGAATCAAAAACACGAACTTCAAGTTTTTCAATTTGCTCCCAACGCGCCGAAACGTACTTAAACTACTCGGAATGACACTGAATTTTGTGTGCAGGTCTTAAATGATATTACGGAACTGTTCACGGTCTCGGAATCCCATTTGGACATCGATATCACCAAAATCTACTCCAAACCAAATTTAAAGAACTTCAAAAACCTTCAAAGAACTAACTTTCACTATTAGGCGCCGAAACGCCCCCGTTTAATCTAAAACCCGATCCGAACATACGCCCACGTCTGAAATCATAATACAAACCTATTAGAACCGTCAAAAGCCATTTTTGAGGTCATTTTGCTTTCTAGAACCCCGTTCCCCTAAATAAGGCTCCATGTGTATGCTTTTATTACTGTCATTCCGAGTAGTTTAAGTACGTTTCAGAGCGTTGGGAGTAAATTGAAGAACTTGAAGTTCATGTTTTTGATTCAATTGGTTTGGGATGTGATTCTTAGTTTTGATGTTGCTTTGCGTGTTCTTAGAGTTCGAGCGAGTCCGTTTTGTGATTCCAAACTTGTTGGTACGTTCGGGCGGGCCCCCAGGGGCCTGGGGTGCTAAACGGACGAGGCTCGGATCAAGCTGTGGCTTTAGGAAAATGCTTCAGCTTCAGCTTCTGGTGTAAACGCACCTGCGCTTGGCCAGCCGCAGGTGCGAGCCACGAGCCGCAGAAGTGGACCAGGAAAGGGTGGCCAGTGACCGCACCTGTGAAGGCGCATGTGCGAAGGCAACCATCGTAGGAGCGGACCAAGGCCCATGCTTCCTTTTCCTGCTTCTGCGCTCAGGCGATCATGCATATGGACCCACACAAGCGGTAAAATGTGCGCACCTGCGAAGCTGTCCGCTCCTGCGATGGCTGCCTTCGCACCTGTGCCTTCGTAGGTGCGGTCTCTAGCCCACTTTTGTGGTTACTGGCATCCGTTTGCTGGTCTGCTTCTGCGGCTTGTGGGTCGCACCTGCGGCTGACCAAGCGCATGTGCGTTTACACCAGAAGCTGAAGCTAAAGCATTTTCCTAAAGCCACAACTTGATCTAAGCCTCGTCCGTTTAACACCCCGGGTCCCTGGGGCCCCGCCCGAACATACCAACAGGTTTGGAATCATAAAACGGACTTGCTCAAACTCTCGGGACACACAAAACAACATCAAAACTAAGAATCACACCCCAAACCAATTGAATCAAAAATATGAACTTCAAGTTCTTCAATTTACTCCCAATGCGCCGAAACGTACTTAAACTACTCGGAATGATACCGAATTTTGTGTGCAAGTCTTAAATGACATTACGAAACTGTTCCCGATCTCGGAATACCATTTGGACCTCGATATCACCAAAACCTACTCCAAACCAAATTTAAAGAACTTCTAAAACCTTCAAAGAGCCAACTTTCACTCTTAAGCTCCAAAATGCCCCGGGTCATCCAAAACCCGATATGAACATACGCTCATGTCCGAAATCATCATACGAGCCTATTGGAACCGTTAAATCATGATTCTAATTTCGTTTTACTTTCTAGAACCTCGTCCCCTATATAAGGCTCCCCGTATGTGCTTTTACTGTCATTCCAAGTAATTTAAGTATGTTTCGGCGCGTTGGGAGTAAATTGAAGAACTTGAAGTTCATGTTTTTTATTCAATTGGTTTGGAGTGTGATTCTTTGTTTTGATGTAGTTTTGCACGTTCTGAGAGTTCGAGCGAGTCCGTTTTATGATTCCAAACTTGTTGGTATGTTCNCCCCGCCCGAACATACCAACATGTTTGAAATCATAAAACGGACTCGCTCGAACTCTCGGGACACACAAAACAACATCAAAACTAAGAATCACACCCCAAACCAATTGAATCAAAAATATGAACTTCAAGTTCTTCAATTTACTCCCAATGCGCCGAAACGTACTTAAACTACTCGGAATGATACCGAATTTTGTGTGCAAGTCTTAAATGACATTACGAAACTGTTCCCGATCTCGGAATACCATTTGGACCTCGATATCACCAAAACCTACTCCAAACCAAATTTAAAGAACTTCTAAAACCTTCAAAGAGCCAACTTTCACTCTTAAGCTCCAAAATGCCCCGGGTCATCCAAAACCCGATATGAACATACGCTCATGTCCGAAATCATCATACGAGCCTATTGGAACCGTTAAATCATGATTCTAATTTCGTTTTACTTTCTAGAACCTCGTCCCCTATATAAGGCTCCCCGTATGTGCTTTTACTGTCATTCCAAGTAATTTAAGTATGTTTCGGCGCGTTGGGAGTAAATTGAAGAACTTGAAGTTCATGTTTTTTATTCAATTGGTTTGGAGTGTGATTCTTTGTTTTGATGTAGTTTTGCACGTTCTGAGAGTTCGAGCGAGTCCGTTTTATGATTCCAAACTTGTTGGTATGTTCGAGCGAGGCCCCGGGTGTGAAACAGACGAGGATCGGATCAATGGCTTTAGGAAAATGCTTCAGCTTCAGCTTCTGGTGTGAATGCACAAGCGCTTGGCTAGTCGCAGGTGCGAGCCACGAGCCGCAGAAGCAGACCAGCAACGGGAGGCCAGTAACCGCACTTGCGAAGGCAGCCATCACAGGAGCGGATAGCTTCGCAGATGCGCACCTTTTGCCGCTGGTGCGAGTCCGTAAGCACGATCTCCTGAGCGCAAAAGCGAGAGAAGGCATCCTGGCCTTGGTCCGCACTACGTGATTTGGTCCGCAGAAGCGGAACCGCAGGCGGTAGTAGCAGAAGGCAGACCACTTTATTTAATACTGGACTTAGGCATGTTTGCTCATTTATTACCCTTCTTGGGGGAGATTTTGGAGCTGGTTAGAGAAGGGGTTTCATCAACTAATCGAAGTAAGTAATTTCTACCGAATATGAGTTAAATACATAGTTTATTAGTAGATTATAACATGTAAATTAGTAAAAATTATGGGTTTAGGTGAAAACCTAGGGTTTTGATAAAAATAAGATTTAATCACGAAATTTGTTATGGGATTTAGCAAAATCAAATATTTGGGTTCATGAGGTTATGGGTAATAACTTTCTTCAAACATTTTCGGAATCGGGGCACATGGGCCCGCGGGTGAATTTTAGGAATTTTTCAAATAGGGTTGGAAAATCACTTTGATAGTTAGGATGTGAACTTTTGAACATGTATTAACTATTATATATATAACATTTGACTAGTTTCGAGTCGTTTGACACAGAATTAAGAGTTTGAGCACAATCTTGGACCAGAAAGTTGGCCTTAAGACGAGGTAAGTCAATTTTTTAACCTTGCAAGAGGGAATTAACCCCATAGGTGAATTGATTAATATGTGCTCCTATTTTTGGGGGCTACGTACGCACGGGGTGACGAGAGTCCGTACGTAGCTACTAATT
The DNA here is from genome assembly GCA_000715115.1 of Nicotiana otophora. Classification (NCBI taxonomy): domain Eukaryota; kingdom Viridiplantae; phylum Streptophyta; class Magnoliopsida; order Solanales; family Solanaceae; genus Nicotiana; species Nicotiana otophora. Next base: position 12,582 of record AWOL01S0008265.1, on the reverse strand, counting down.
ATGCTATTGTCCGGATAGTCTAGGACCCATACCATGCTATACTTACGATGTTTGCACCCTACTTGCTAACTTAATTGTTAAGTCATATTGGAACTTGATAAAGGAATTGTAAAAGGTTAAATTTCACTTACTTGAAGTTGTGGATGGGTCACTTTACTGTTATTGAGGATTGGTGTTTCTTTAAATATTGGCCTCTTAATAAATCTTGGATCGGCTGTTATAAAGTACTTTCTCTTTTTCGTGGAGCGGGATGAATGCCTTGGTAGTAGATAGATGCATCTATGGTTCGTGTCGTTCGACCCTCGACAATGATCAGTTTAAATATTTTTATATTGAATCGGGCCGTACGACCTCGGTATAAATTGCGCATAATAAATCTTTGGAACTAATTATAATTGGTATTGCTTCACTGTCTTGAGATATGGTTTATTAAATGATGGAAATAAATTTGGGATTTACTATTAGTGAAAGGATTTGTTTATTATTTCCTGTTATTGAGTTTTCAGCTATATTTATGTAATCCATGCTTAGTTATAATTGTGACATTTTATTGTTAGACCATAGTAAGTGTCAAAGTCGACCCCTTGTCACTACTTCTTCGAGGTTAGACTGGATACTTATTCGGTACATGTTGTTTATGTACTCACACTACACTTTTGCACTAAATGTACAGGAGGCAGTGCATCTTGATATCATCCCGGCGCGCATCCTTGACTACTACGAGACTTCGCGGGTGAGTGCTTTGAATTTCTCGTTCTCACTTGTTTGAATTTCAATATTTTAATCCTCGTCGACGTATTGTTCCCCGTCCGAGAATTCCTCGTTCTCACTTGTTTGAATTCATCAATTGATTCTTCGTCCTTATTTTCTATAATTGTTACTTCATTTATATCAACTTCTTTCAATATGCGTTCAGGATATTCCAAATCATTTTCTAACCGACCGTCCACTATTTGGTGAACAATGAAGATATCGTTTTGATATACAACATCTAACACATTCTCGACTTCCACCCTACCTACATGCTTATTTTTTATTACAACCCATCAATCAGACTTATTCCGTCACAATGGATAAGGATCATAATACACTTGCCTAACGTTATATGCAATTATGAAAGGATCATAGAGATCATACTCCCTCATATGATTAACCTCAATTATGTTGTATTGGTAGTGTACTCTTGTACCTCTTGTTAGATTTGGGTCAAACCACTTGCATATAAAGAGTATTAATTTCTTATATGGCCAACCTGTATATTCTAGTTGTAATATTTCTTTGACCACACTGTAATAATCAATATCTCAAACTAGTGGCAGATCCAGGATTCCAAACAAGGTGTTTAATATTATAAAGAAGTGAACAGTAAAAATTTCATCGAAGGGGTTCATCGAAATTTGTTTAATCCAAATGTAATGTCAAATGGGTGCATAAAAAAATTTAAATAGGAACTAAACTATCGTCGAAACTCATGCTAACGATATATTGAAAACGCACACGTACTAGCGATTTATATTTTATTTGGATAGTAAGAGATTGAGATTTTTTCCTTCCTATGCAATACTAATCATTGTAACATATGCAACAGAAGGGAATAAAATATCAGCAATTATCACCAAAGATCGAGTCAAAAGTATCTCAATTTTAAAAAAGATCAACAATTATTTTCCATAAGTTTATCAAAGCAAATGCAGTAGAAAACTCAATAATTTACATTATTAAAGTCTACAGATTCAAGAATTAAAAAATAACAAACAAGAGTCATTAACCTAAATTAAGAATAACCAATAAAACACTAATAAAATTATAAAAAAGTTAGAAAGAACAAGGAATTTACCTGGGATGCCAATGCCATGACAGAAGAATAGCAAGCAGCAACATCAAGGTAGAGAGATTGAAGAGAGAGAGGGAGTGAAGTGAGCCAGTGAGGCAACGAAGAGAGAGAGAGAGAGATTTAGGGATTTTAACCCAAAGTCAATCACGTTTTTTGGGGTGAAAACATATTAAAAGAGACGAAATGAAACGACGATGTTTCATTTCGTTTAAAATTTTTAAAAAACGTCCGAGGTAAAAGGAATTAAATTGCAGCTGCCGGGAATTGAACATGCGACCTTTTACAAAATTTGAACACCCTTGACCACTAAGCCAAGCTTTTGGCTTGTGTCAAAGGGGTTTAACATATTATATCTATACGTAAAAAACAAAATGACCCCTATATAAATAGTGTAAGTTTTCGATGAAGGGTGTTCGGATGAACACCCTTCCGCCCCCCTAAATTCGCCCCTGTCTCCAACTTGGTTACCATCACCACCTTGAACCCACACCCCGCTGTTGTTGCTATTTTTATTCTTAGAGCAATCCTCTATATGAAACTTATAGCCATTCACTACGTACTTAGACATTGTTGTGACCTGAAACCCAGGTCCCCAAGATATATTTTTCAAAAATTGATTTACACCATTGTTTATATCAACTTCTTTCAATATGCATTCAGGATGTTCCAAATCATGTTCTAACTGATCGTCCACTATTTGGTGAATACTGGAGATATCGTTTTGATATGCAACATCTAACACATTGTCGACTTCCACCCTACCTACATGCTTA
>AWOL01S0008263.1:0-29832 GCA_000715115.1 Nicotiana otophora | reverse complement strand
TAAGAGAGATGTTTATCCAACATACCTCGCTTTGAGCTTTACTTAAATTACTATAATGTTTTGGAAATTCTAGCAACTTTGATCTATTTAGAGACATGATAAAATTGAACCATAATTAGGAATATATTCGNCCCAAAGACATCCAGTGACAATCATAATCACCACCATGTGCACGTCATGGCATCCGATCTCGACTCGATCGGCTAGGCCGTCTCACCACAATGTCATGTGGATCGACATCACCCTCCGCTAGCAATCATCTCATCCCAATTAAGGAGAATAATCTCAACGTATCAATCTCATCCCATTTAAGGGGAATATCCTCAACACATTAGTACGAGATTTACCCCTCAATCACTCCTACACCGGCACGTGTAGTTTCGGGGTTAGGTTATTTCAACCTATCCTCTCGGTGACTAACGATACTCCCAAAATGTTTATTATATAAAGGATTTTCAGATCATTTCACAATCTTTTACAATCTATTCATTTCTTTGGAACTAGTGGCCACAAATGTAATACACAACTTGTCATACTAACTTTCATTTGAAACACGACTCGAATTCATAACATTTAATACACAATCCATACTTTGAACACATTGCTGAAGGATAACATAATATGATAAGAGCATTCAGAACACATTCTAAACATATATCTTTTGACACGTAACTTATTCGGAATAGTCAAATTTATAATGAATAACTTAGAACATGAGAAATAAGTATTTGGCCCATCATACTTGAGACTTATGAGAACATCGTGGGATTCCATTCTAAGAGAGATGTTTATCCAACATACCTCGCTTTGAGCTTTACTTAAATTACTATAATGTTTTGGAAATTCTAGCAACTTTGATCTATTTAGAGACATGATAAAATTGAACCATAATTAGGAATATATTCGTAGGTTCAGCTCATTTAAGCATTTTATCAAAGGCTAGGTGTGCATTATGATTTCAAGGTTCTTCTATAGTGGATTCCTTCATCCACAACCCAATATTTATCCATTTGAGCCCAACAACCTTCCCACAAACCTTCTAAAATAACCCCCAAGTTTGCTTTATAAATATGGGATCGGGATATAAAATCAGAAAATATACCTTCCGAACTCAACTCTGCGGTCGCAGAGTGCACCGTAGATCAGGTCTGCGGCTCACAAAGTGGACCGCGAAATGGCCATCCAAAATTGGGCTGGCCTGGTCCAGTCTGCGACAGATCTGCGGTCTATAGATCAGTTATGAGGTTGCATAGTGCATCGCAGAATCTTCCTCTGATGTTTTCTCATGCTGGCTCTACGAAAAATATGCGGCCCGCGAAACTATTATGCGGTCACATAGTCGACCGCAAAACGACCTCCAAAATTGGCCCATTTGTTTTACTCCACTTCGCGGCAGATCTGCGGTCCGTGGAGTAGTTCTACAGTCCAATAATGCATCGCAGAAATGCCATGTTCTGCAACAATTTTCCTTCTACTCCCCGACGCATGCCGCGAAGAATTTCTAAAACACTCAAACACATTAGCCTATCTCTGTGCCACAAAACCTCGGGTTTGAGTAAAATTTTACGGGGCCTTACATTTATATTAGCACTTGGGAAGGATCCACCGCTCTGGAGTCTGACATACCAGTAGTGACCGTAGGCACAGTGATTTATATACATGTGCTTTAGTGAGGGACATTGATTCTAGGCGCCCGTACAATACTGAGTGATTGTGCGTGATGAGTGGGAATTTGAGATAGACAGATTGAGTACTCTAAGAGTGTGAGTACACTAGGCACCCGTACTAGTGTGGTGCTAGTACCTGCTCGGAGACTTTGAGGTAGCTGCTCTCCTTCCTTCATTTTTATTCAATAATGTTCTATTTTCTCAGACACTTGTACTAGAGTTTCAGACTAAGTTGACACTTAGTAGCTCTTGTACTCGGTGACACCAGGATTTTGGGATGGTTGTAGTTGAGTTACATTTATTTTTATTAAATATTTATGAGACTTTCCACTGTTGAGCTTATTAAATTATGTTTTTAATTCAGATGTGTAGTCGTTATGTGATTGTTGGCTTGCCTAGTAATGTGTTAGGCACCGTCACGATGTGTTAGAATTTTGGATTGTGACAAGTTGGTATTGGAGTACTAGTTTACTTAGGTCTCACGAGTTATAAGCAGGTTTAGTCGAGTCTTACGAGTCGATACGGAGACGTTTGTACTTATCTTCGAGAGGCTACCGAACCATTAGGAAACTTCACTTTCTTGTACTCTTGTCGTGCGCAATTGTGGATTCCGAAAACTAAACTTCTATTATTCTATTCTCTCATAGATGGTAAGGACACATGCGACTGGATGGGGCAAATGACCACCAGTACCACCGGCTAGGGAAATGGGAGGCTGGGACCGCGGTAGAGGCCGAGGTGCAGCTCGTACTATAGCCAGAGCAGCTCCCCTGGAGCCACTAGTTGCTCCAGCTCATGAGCACGTATTAGATATGGTCGAGCAAGTAGGAGCACCTCAGGCACCAGCTATGCCCATTGTGATTCCAGGCCTTCAGGAGACTTTGGCCCAAATATTGACTATATGCACGAGCGTTGCCTAGGCAGTTTCGGTTCCGGTTGCACCAGCCACTTCTAAGGCCGGGGGAGGTGCTTAAACTCACACCGCCTGTACTCTATAGAAAGTAGCTCAGGGACTTCAGAGACCTGGGATACTACCAGCCTAGCCGATTGCAGCTGCTCGGGCCCACCTATAAATTATGAGGAGCAGAAGAGGCTGGAGCAGTTTGGGAGGCTTAAGACTCTAGAGTTCAGTGGGGCCGAGTCAGAGGATGCTCAGGACTTTATAGACAGGTGCCAACGGATCCTTCGCATAACATGTATTTTGGAGACTAGTGGAGTTTTATTTACTACTTTTTAGAAGACCGGCGCAGCATACAGATGGTGGGAGACCTATGACTGGTGCTGGATAGCCGGCGCTGCACCACTTATGTGGCATGAGTTCCCAGTTCTCTTCTTAGAGACGTTTGTTCCATACACTTTCAGAGAGGAGTTGCGTAGGCAATTTAAGCAGCTACGCCAGGAGGGTATGTTAGTGACTCATAATGAGATGAGATTTTTAGAGTTGGCTCGTCATGCGATATGGTTGGTTTCCTGGTGCTATGCAGTTATCTAGTCTTGTTTTATCCATATAGTTCATACGTGTTAGAGTAATTAAGCTGTGATTCATGTTAGAAATCATGTTTAGGCTATGTACATATTCTGTTGGGACCCACTGTGGTTATCTCTACTGTTAAGTTATTTGCTTAAACTGCAATTATGTAATCAGTCATGTTTATTCATTTGCATATCACATCTCAGTCTCTGTTATCATTTACTTTTACATAATGTTATCATTGTTTGGGCTGAGTAGTACAAGACTGGTGAGCTCGTGGGACTAGAGATTGATGACTGAGTTGGGCCTAAGAGTCGGATTTGTGAGTGATATTGTGGATCGGTCTACGCGCCGCATCAGGCCTTATTGGCTTATTTGTTATTATGGATCCGGCTGCTCGCTGAATCAATCCTTATAGGCTTTATTGTCACGCCTCAACCTCAGAGAGCGCGACCGGCGCTCAACTGAGATACCCCAATCAAGCAAGCCTATACAATACTTTCTACCCGAACTTACCCATGAATATAGAGAATGTATATTTCATTAATTAGACCATGAGAAGATCAAGTGAGAAACACCGATTCATCACCATTAGTTATGTCATTTCTAAGTCTCCAAAATATGACATTACACATTCGTAGTTTAGAAGTGGAACATGTGATACAAATACAACATTCTAGTTTTACTTTCTCAACACCAATATACAACCCACACTATGTCTACGGAACCTCTAACGGATACAAAAGAGTACTATGATAGTGCTAGCAACAAGGCCCCAACTATACCTCAAAATATAATGCACAAGGAACAAAAGATACACGACCCCGAAATGAAGTGGGGCTCACCAAGTCAGCTAGAAAGAGGGTGTACTGCTATCACTGATCAATGTCACCTTCTGTGGAACCACCTGCATCCATTAAAGATGCAGCGCCTCGGTCAAAAGGGATATTAGTACATATGGAATAGTACTAGTATGTAAAACTAAACACCCTCTCAATAGAACGAGTAACAATACAAGGAGAAACAATTATATGATCGAAATGAAAGCTTCAAATAATACCAAAGCATCAACTTAGGAGCAAGATAAGTTTTCAAGTAAGTTTCAGTACTTTAGGTTGTGAGATCTTTAGTACCAATATATACCACCGTGATTTTTGCACGGAGACCGATCATGGCCCGATCGGCTAGGCCGTCTTACCAAAGAACATCTAGTCATAATCACACTCACCACCATGTGCGCTACATGGTGTCCGATCTCGACACGATCGGCTAGGCTATTTGTAGCACCCCAAAAACTTTTGAAGTACTTAAGCCCTATTAAGAAAGTTGATGTGTGCTAATTATATTATTTTGTGTGCAGAAGAGGACTATTAATATGATGCATATCAATTGGATATGATAATAAGTGTACGAGGTATATTATAAGTTATGTGAGGTCTAATGAGAGCCCTAAGTCTAAGTCAAGTTGGAACATTACATGATAGACTAAAGTTCCAAATGAGTACGCATAAGACCGAACGTTGGACGATCATATCTACATATATATAAAGATTTATGTGATGTATGGCCTATCCAATTAAAGATCTTTGAGTCTAGTTTCTAATATTTCAAACCGTTTATCATTTGGACACTCCTACAAGAAGTTATGAAAAATTACCAAAGGCTGGCAGAATGTGATTTTGCGGCCAATTATGCGACCGCAGAATTATTCTGCGCATCGCAGAAGTGGTCTGCGGACCAAAGAATGGTTGCAAAATTGACCAGTGCAGCCCAGTTCTGGGCATCAGTTTTGCGGTCCATTGTGAGACCCGCATACCCATTCTGCGGTCAATTTTGTGACTGCATACCTGAGTTCGGAGGGTTAATTTTCTTATTTTCATAACCCGATCCCATTTTGATAAATAGCCATTGGGGATTATTTTGGGGTGCTTTTCTGAGGATTTTAGAGAGAGGTAAGAGCATTTTAGAGAGAGAATGAGGGAACCTAGCATTCTAATAATCCAATCTAGCACCAATCATCAAGAATCAAGGATGCCAATCACAAGATTGTCATCTAAGAGGTAAGGTTCCATGCCCTAGTCTTTAATGTCGAGTTTGGGGTAAAATATGGGTGATGGGGAGTATGATTCTTGGGTGTAAGAGTATTATTTATATATGCTTGTACTAATAAGGCTTGTGGAAATATTGTTGAGCTAACATAAGCAAGGATTGGGTTGTGGGGTGAAGGAAATCTTGTAGAAGAACCTTGTAGCCAAATTTGCACACCTAGTGTTTGATAAAATGCTCAAATAAGCTGAAACCATGAATACCTTCCTAATTTGTGTTCAATTTTGTTATGTCTCAAAATAGATTAGGATTGCTAGAATTTCTGGGAAGTTATAGTAATTTAAGGAAAGCTCAAAGCGAGGTGTGTTGGCTAAACTACTCTCTTAGAATTGAATGCGAGGTATGTTGGCTAAACTACTCTCTTAGAATTGAATTCCATGGTGTTCCCGTAAGTTTCAGGTACGGTTGTCTAAACTTCCTTATTCTATGTTCCGAGTTTTTCCCAATAAATTCGATTGTCCCGAATAAGCAAAGTGTCGAGAATTATGTATTCAAAATGTGTTCCGAATGTTCCTATCACATTATGTTATCCTTTGGGAATGTGTTCAAGAATAATATGTGTATTAAAATGCTATGTCTTTTACTCGTGTTTCAAATGATGGTTATGATGCCAAATTGTGTGAGAAAATCTCAATATGCTTAAGACTCTTAATTGCTCATATGTATACATAAAGTCTTGATTGGAAATGTCTTATTGTTGATAATCTATAAAAATGGTTGGAAGTGAAATAAGTAAAGTGGGGATATAAAGTGTGGCCAATGTGCCAAGAGTGAAAGTTATACTTGTGGCCAATAGTGCCAATGAAATGAGATGATTTGAGAAAGATTAGGAAATGAACTTTGATTCAACTATTCTAAAATTGACTTTGAAAATAGAATTGTTAAAAAGCTTATGAACTCAAGTGATGCCCATATGTGGTTGTTTTAACTAATGTTATGCTTTGTAAGTAGTGTCGATGTGCTTTGAGTTCTTACATATTCGTGAGTTGAAATTGTGCATTGCCCTTTTTGGGGAAACGTATTTCAAGAATAAATGATGTGTTACTTGTTTATGTTTTTAACTTGTGCTTCGATTGCCAATCATTTTACTCCATTTCTTGGAAAGAAATCCATTGTGTTTAAAGCCTTCATTACTAATGAACCTAAAGTTGTGATTTCCAGAATATTCTATTTGTTGATATTTATGATGATGATCTATGAAACGGAAGAAATTAAAGTGTGAAATATGAAATACGACCATTGTGCCATGAATGAAGAATCGTATGTATGGACAAGAGAGCCAATGAAATAATGATGTTGAAAGTTGTTGAAAGTGCCAATGAGGCTATATACGGTATGGAATTTTATGAGGTAAATGCATTTATATTGTTGTTTCCTTTGTAAGCAAATCGAAAATATTTTTGGCAGTATCGATAGTCACCGAGGAAGGGTAGGAGTGGATTGTAATTATTCCCCTTATTTGGGATGAGATTGATGTGATGAAATTAATCCCCTTAATTGGGATGTGATGATTGACAGAAAAGGATGATGTCAATCCACACGGCATTGTGGTGAGATGGACTAACCGATCGGGTCGTGATCGGACACCATGTCGCATATATGGTGGTGATTGTGCTGAAAATTATAATTGAAATTGTGATTGTGGTTGATGTTTCGGATGAGACGTCGTAGCCGATCGGGTCGTGATCGGACTCCGTACTAAAAATACTATGCTATTTGTATTGTGAACATTGGTATTGTGAACAGTGGTATTGCGAACAGTGGTATAGCGGTGCTAAAGATCTCCCAACCAAAAATAATATTATCATCATATTTTGATCATCACTTCACAATGTTATCTTCATATTTTGGAAATTATTATGTTTTAACTTGGCGTTTGAATATCATTGATTGTTGATTATTGTTTCCATAGTTTTCCCTTTTCTTACATTGGTATTCTATTTAGAAAGAGGACAGTTAGCTTTACATACTAGTACTATTCCATATGTACTAACGTCTCTTTTGCCGGGGGTGCTGCATCTTTAATGGATGCAGGTAGTTCAGCAGCGGGCAACTTTGGTCCTCTTTAGCAGTTACTCCCTATTCAGCAGGTTTTGGTGAGCCGTACTCTACTCTGGGACATGTCACTTGATGTTACACTTTGTGTCTTGAGGTATAGCTGGGGCATTGTTGCCGGCACTTCCATACTATTCTTTTGTCATACTTAGAGGCTTCGTAGACAAGTTTTGGGTGGTGTTTAATGTTGGGAGTTGAACTAGAAATACAAGTATTTGGCAAACATATTTTTCATTATATCTATAAATTTGTAATAATTTGGAAGTTATAAATGAAACTGCTAATGGAAATGAAATGGGAGTTGTTAATGTAAGCTTTTCAGTGTTTGATTAATGGAGTACATCTCCTCTTTATTCATGTATGAGTTTGGATAGAAGTAAATCTAATAGGCTTGCTCGGCCGGGTTCACTCTGTTAAGCGTCGGTTGCGCTCCCCGAGTTTGGGGCGTGACACCATCTCACCACAATTCCGTGTGGATCAACATCACCCTCTCCTAGCAATCACCTCATCCCAATTAAGGGGAATAATGTCAACGCATCAATCTCATCCCATTTAAGGGGAATATCCTCAACACATTAGTACGGGGATTTACACCTCAATCACTCCTACACCGCACGTGTAGTTTTCGGGTTAGGTTATTTCAACCTACCCTTCCTCGGTGACTAACGATACTACCAAAATATTTATTATATAAAGGATTTTCAGCTCATTTCACAATCTTTTACACATCTATTCATTTATTTGGCACTAGTGGCCACAAATGTAATATCATTCTTTGCACGTTGGCCGTATTTCATATTTCATGCTCACCCCTTTAGCTTTCAAACATCATCGTAGATTATCAACAACAAGGCATTTCTAATCAAAACTTTAAGTATACATATGAGCAAATAAGAGTCTTAAGCACATTGAGTCTTCTTCCACAATTTGGCATACTAACTTTCATTTGAAACACAACTCGAATTCATAACATTTTAATACGCAACCCATACTTTGAACATATTCCTGAAGGATAACATAATATGATAAGAGCATTCGGAACACATTCTGAATATATAGCTTTCGACACATAATTTATTCAGAATAGTCAACTTTATAATGAATAACTTGGAACATGAGAAATAAGAATTTGGCCCATCATACTTGAGACTTATGAGAACATCGTGGGATTCCATTCTAAGAGAGAAATTTATCCAACATATCTCGCTTTGAGCTTTCCTTAAATTACTACAATATTCCGGAAATCCTAGCAACTTTGATCTATTTAGAGACATTATAAAATTGAACCATAATTAGGAAGATATTCGTAGGTTCAGCTCATTTAAGCATTTTATCAAACGCTAGGTGTGCATTATGATTTCAAGGTTCTTCTTTGGAGGATTCCTTCATCCATAACCCAATATTTACCCATTTGAGCCCAACAACCTTCCTACAAACCTTGATGGTACAATCATGCAAAACTAAAACTCTCACACCCAAGAATCACACTCCCCATTTCCCATTATCTACCTCAAATTCAGAATGGAAAGATAGGGGTGGAACCTTACCTCTTTAGAAGACAACTAGCATGGTTTCCTTATTAATTCTCTAAGACTTGAGCAAGGATTGATGTAAAATAGCTTACGGATTTCTTCTCTCACTCTAGAGCACTTTCCTCTATCTAAAATAGCAGTTTGAACCTTCTAAAATAACCCCCAAGGTTGTTTTATAAAAATGGGATCGGGTTATAAAATCATAAAATGGACCCTGCGAACTCAACTTTGCGGTCACAGAGTGCACTGCAGATCAGGTCTGCGGCTCGCAAAGTGGACTGCGGAATAGCCCTCCAAAACTGGGCTGGCCTAGTCTAGTCTGCGACAGATCTGCGGTCGCATAGTGCGTCGTAGAATCTTCCTCTGAAGTTTTCCCATGCTAGCTCTATGACGGATGTACGGTCCGCGAAAAAATTATGCGATTGCATAGTCGACCGCAAAACAACCTCCAAAATTAGCCCATTGTTCAGCTCCACTCCGCGGTGGATCTACAGTCTTCGAAGTAGTTCTGCAGTCGCATAATGGACCACAGAAATGCCATGTTCTGCAATAATTTTCCTTCAACTCCCCGATGCACTGTACAACCCTCAAACACATTACCCTATATCGACGCCACAAAGCCTAGGGTTTTAGTAAAAGTTTATGGGGACTTACATTTATATTAGCGCTTGGGAAGGATCCGCCCCTTTCGGAGTCAAATATACCAGCAGTGAGCGCAGGCACTGTGATTTATACACACGTGGTTTGGTGAGGGGCATTGATGCTAGGCACCCGTACAGTGCCGAATAATTGTGTGTGACGAGTGAGATTTTGAGATAGATAGATTGAGTACTCTAAGAGTGTGAGTACCTAGGATTATCACTGTGATACATTACATTTGACATGCATATTTGACATGTAAGCATAGAGATGTAACATTCCTCATGCTAGCAGTACTTGGCATATTTTATCAGTGTTGGGCTTAAATTGTTGAGCTCGAAAGTATGCCTAAATTTCTATACTATGAACGAACTGATTATGGATGTTTCTCTAGGTTATTACTGTCATTCTCTTTCTTATATCTGTGTTGTCATTATCTTTGATTCTGACTGTATCCTTCTAAGCTCGTCACTACTTTCAACCCAGTGTTAGTCATGTTACTTATTGAGCATATTGGGTCTGTTGTAGTCATACTTATTGCTAGAGTGGTGCTAGTACGGAGACTTTGAGATAGTTGTTATGATGCCTGCATGCCTTGATTCTCTTTCCTTCATTTTTATTCAGTATTATTCTATTTTCTCAGATAGTTATAATAGAGTTTTAGACTATGTTGACACTTAGAAGCTCATATACTCGGTGGCACCAGAATGTTGGGTTGGTTGTAGTTGAGTTACATTTATTTTTATCAGATATTTATGAGACATTCCATTGTCGAGCTTATTAAATTATGTTTTTAATTTAGATGTGTAGTTGTTATGTGATTGTTGGCTTGGCTAGTAATATGTTAGGCACCATCACGACGGGATGGGATTTTAGGTCGTGGCAGTATCATCGCACAATTAACAAGGGAAATTTTGGAGGGATACTTCGCGATCCAATGTGCGACGCAGATCTATCGCGTACCTGACCAAACCCAACCCAAATTTTGAAGACCATTTCGAATAACGCATATCCCTTCCGTGGTGCATTCCGCGATCGCAGATCGACATTGGAGGGTTATTTTTGGGAATTTCCTAACCCTACTCTATTTTAAGATAAGGACTTAAGGGGTCATTATTATAGGGGAATCAAATTAATTTATAGAGAGATAACACTCTAGAGAGAGAGGGGAGGAGCTCTAACAATTCTACTCTTCAATTCTTGCTCAAATCATGGGATTTAAGAGGGAAACTCACAAGGTCTTCAACCAACCGGGTAAGTTTTCGCCCCTAAACTTTTATGCAAAATTTTTAATGGGTTTAAGTAAAGGTGTTATTGTTTTGGGGCTTATGGGATGGTGATCGGAAGCCATGAGCCCTCTATTTCAAAATTTGGTGTGTGTGAAGAGTGGAAGATGTGATTCTTGTGGGTTGGAAGTATATGGTTGGGCATGCATGTGCCACTGAAGGTTGTTGGGTGTTACATGGATATTGTAGATTGATTGTTTTCTTGAAATTTATTGCGAGGCAGAGGAATTACCATTATAGAACCTTGAAGTCAATTCTGCATAATAGGTAGTTGACGAAATGCCTAAGAGACTTATATCATGAGAATCCTTCTACTAATGGTTCAATTGAACTATGTTAATTTAGATTGAGTTGCTAAGAGTAGTGGAACGCCGTAGTGATTCTAAGGAAAGCTCATTGAGGCATGTTCGCTAAACTCCCTCTGTAGAATCAAACTCAATGAATTCCTCATGAACCCCATGCATGGTTTGCGAGCTCCTATTCTTATTATGTTAAACTGCCTCAATGGAATGACTTACCTAATGTCTACATACTCAAGTCATGTTTCAATTGTCAAATCTATGCTCATCTTTGAAAAAAATTTCAAGAACGATTGACTTCTCAAATGCTTTCGAGTTCAATTCATGCTTCAATTACTATCACTATGCTCCCCTTTTTAGATATATTTCAAATATCTTAATCTCTTATTACTCATGCGGTTATAGAAATAATTTCTAATGTTTTAAATACCTTTAATATTTATGATGACCCATGGCAAGTAAAAGTAAGTGATAGTATGGCAATGAAATGTGGCCACTTGCCAAAATGAGAGTTATGAGATATTGTATGTTCTAAGGGACAATGAGAAGAAAAGACTTTCGTGTAATGATTTATATGAAATATTTTTTTGGTACAAACGGCTATGTGCTATCCATTTATTATATTCACATGTGTAGTTCTGCATACTATGATATTTCCATCATGGCAACGTTATAGAGGTTCAAGTTTACAAATAAGCATGATGTTGAAATTAAAGCGTTCCAATGGTTTCAATCATAGTATCTAAGCTTCTAAAATAATAAATGAAAATGACTTTGATGTTAAGTCCCCAAGAATGATGAACTTTGCTAATGACACTTAAGATGACAAACTAGTTCATAACGAGATGAAAGAAGATGTCCTTTGATAAATGATAATGAACCTTAACGATGATGAATTGGTCTCATGCGCTATTGTAATCTACTCATTGATTATCCACACATGTCTAATGTGATAACCTATGTTTCTGCATTATGAACATGAACTTGAAATATTCCAAGGATCCGAAATCTTATGACCCTAATGTAATGTTATTCATGTTGCTCTGAGCTTGCATATGGTCATATTAATAATAATGTGTTGCATACCCTATGGACGGTCTGGTGAAACGCATAGGTGCATAGTGTAGATGAGCCCTATGGACGGTCTGGTGAAACTCATAGGTGTGTAGTTGTAGTCAAGATGATCCCTATGGACGGTCTGGTGAAACGCATAGGCACATAGTAAAGATAAGCCATATGGATAGTCTGGTGAAATGCATAGGTGCATAGTATAGATGAGCCCTAGGGACGATCTGGTGAAACGCATAGTTGCATAGTAAAGGTTGGCTATGGATGGACTGGTGGAACGCATAGCCAGCCCAGGCAAGAGGTGAGCCCTATGGACGACCTGGTGAAATGCATAGGTGCCATTTTCATTGTCTTTTGCTGGTACATAGTGTTACATTTACATAATATTTTTGTATCCCATGCATAGCTCTTAGAGCTCATTCAATGCAAAAGAAGTGTAGAATGACTTAAGTATAATATGAATTGAGACATGACCCTATAGGTTGCTTCATAGCTTCCTCATGTACTTCATTTACCTCCCTTTGAGCTACCATATTTTTATACATTGTTCTATCTGCATTTTTAAATGGTTGCAAGTATACTCTAGCAGAAGGCACAAGTTCTTGATAGGAGCAGACCCTCCTTCAGCTGACTTTTGATGAGCCCTACTCTATATCGGGGTTCGCATGCTATATTGGTCCTTACACATTATTTTGAGGTATAGCCGGGGCCTTGTCACTGATATTTCTATATTGTTCTCATATTAGTATAGAATCTCTACAGACATAGTGTGGGTCATGTATTATATGGAGAATCGATATGTTGTAAGATATGTTTTCTTCCACTTAAGGAATTTTAAAATAACTTGCATTGTTTTGTTAGCTATTAGTGAAATTAATTAAGTAATGGAAGATTAACGTTGGATGTTTTTCCCTATAAATATTCTTGGATAACATCTATGTATTATTTCTTCATAAATAATTCATGGATAAGGGTAAATAGTGGGCATCAAGAAGGCTTGCTTGACCGGGATACCTCGGTTGAGCGTCGGTCTCGCTCCCCGAGGTCGTGGCGTGACATCATCCTAGGAACCTCCGAATTCAATATTGGGCATACGCCTAACTCCAAAATCACCACATGAATCTATTGGAACCATCAAAATACAATTCCGGGGTCTTTTTCACAAAAGTCGAATCTTGGTCAACTCTTCTAACCTAAGCTTCCAAACTAAGAACCAAGTGTTCCAAATCAACTCAAAACCTCCCCGAAATCCAACCAACCATCCCCTCAAGTCATATGAAAAGAAATACACATACGGAAAGCTTCAAAAGGGAAAAAGGGTCACAAATACATAAAACGATCGGTCATATCGTTACACATCGGATGTTGACGGGACGTGGATTTGACGGGACTTGATCTGTATTTTAAAATAAATTCTACCAGCTCCCATGTAGAAAAATGCACAAAAATATTAGTATTTAACTAATTGCAATAAAATGATAAAAATTCCTATATATTGTTAAAATACAGATAATTATCAATAAATTGCATTAAAGTTAAAAAAATATGCAAAAGACTAAATTTTATTATTTTTCGATTAGGAAGTCCGCATAAGTTAATTTTTAAATATGGATGGTCAAAATTGAGTGTCAACAATATGCATGAGTTGGAGAGTTGGATATTGTGGAAAGTTGAGGAATTTGGCACCAATGGCATTGTAAGCGGATATTGATCATTGATTATGGATGGTATTATAATTGGAACTCTTTGCATGCTGCAGTAGTTGGTTAATGATTATTAAATATAAAATGATCAATATTTTGATATGGATCCGTCCCTCTAGAGTCAAGTGATTACTCATGTTACCTTAGGCCTTTTGAGCGTAGGTAACTGGGAGTTTTGGTGCTTGTTCAACACGTGGCCTTTGTCAAGCATATGGATTTGTGTTGTGAGTTATTAAGAAAGGGATCCGGAGTATGCATATATATATATATATATATTGACTCACGCAGTGATTTGATAAAAATGTTGATGACATGTATAATGTCTTGTGCGAGGATTAATGTGTTGACACTTTATTTGATTTCATATATCTGTGAAGCATGCCTAAATTATTGTATGAACTGTATTTCTAGCTTACATATCTTACTTGATGAAACCATGTCTTATCTCATATCTGATTCATACTTTATTTGATTAATGGACTGTTAATGAGTATCGATATCGACCCCTTGCAACTTCTTCATCGAGGGTGGACTTGATACTTATTGATTACTGTGGATTTGTACTCATACTACACTTCTGCACATTTTGTGTCAGTTCTGAGACCGGTATTAGCGGTACCCATTAATCGAATAGGAGTATTATTGAAAACTTTATGGTGAGCTTCTTTACTTGATTCGATCCACATCACATGGAGTCTCCCTCTACTTATTTATTTTTGTTTATGCATTTCTTTTCCAGACAGATGTATTTATTCAATTGATTCTAGTTGCTCTTATTAAATGCTCGTGATGTACTGATGCTAATTTTTGGGCGTTGGTTAGACAATTGTGGTCGTATTTTGACCTTGTCTTTGATTTCGTACGTATGATATTGAATTGACATTTATTCCACATGGTTATTTATATGATGAAACATTTAATGTCTTATTAATTGGATTCTATGGTTGTTGTTGTGTGTTGGCATACCTAGCGAGCAGGTTAGGTGCCATTATGGCCTTTGGTAGAATTTTGGGTCGTGAAAATCGAGGTCATATAAATCCATAGAAACCAATCCCAAAGAATAAATCTTCAACCTTTAATAAANAAAAGAGCCGATTGTTTGGGAAATCCTTCAAGAAGTTATGCAGGGACATCCTGTATTGCTGAATAGAGCACCCACTCTGCATAGATTAGGCATACAGGCATTCCAGCCCGTTTTAGTGGAGGGGCGCGCTATTTGTTTACATCCATTAGTTTGCAAGGGATTCAATGCCGATTTTGATGGAGATCAAATGGCTGTTCATGTACCTTTATCCTTGGAGGCTCAAGTAGAGGCTCGTTTACTTATGTTTTCTCATATGAATCTTTTGTCTCCGGCTATTGGGGATCCCATTTCCGTACCAACGCAAGATATGCTTATTGGACTCTATGTATTAACGAGCGGAAATCATCGAGGTATTTGTGTAAATAGATATAATCCATGTAATCGCAGAAACTATCAAAATCAAAAAAGAAGTGACAATAGTCACTATAAGTATACGAAAGAACCGTTTTTTTCTAATTCCTATGATGCAATTGGGGCTTATCGGCAGAAACGAATCAATTTAGATAGTCCTTTGTGGCTCCGGTGGCGACTAGATCAACGTGGTCAAAACACGAGTCAATGGGTAGATACCATCGACCCATAACTCCTTGAGTCCAAACATACTATAAGTTTTCAAATCCGAGTCCAAAACGATGTTCAAAATCTCAAAATACACTGTCTTAAATTATATACACCCCCCTCCAAATCTACTCTTACATTCAATATTTTAGGGGCAGAAATGCATTGGGATCAAGATATATCATCAAAACCAAGTAGGAATTACTTACCCTCATGCTTGGGGATAAAAATCTCCTCAAAGCTCGCCTCGTCTCAATCTCCAAAACTCAAAAATAGTGAAAATGAACTAAATCTCTACTTAAAAGAACCTGCCACGCATTTTCGCAAGTGAAGACCACTATATTCGGAGAGGCACACACACATCTGCAGGAGAGACCATAGGTGCGGCTGCAGCAGACACCAAAAATTTCAATTTTAGCTCAAAATGATTTGAAACAATCCCATAACACAACAAAGCCTCCTGGGATCCCCTCCAATCATCCTAGCAAGTCAATATGCCCTATACAAACTTGTCTAAAGTCTCAAAAATACTACAAAAACATTAAAAAAAACTATGAATCGTGCACAAACCAAAAATCACAAACTTTTCTTAAGTTCAAAATTTTAACTTTGGACTAAACATGTATAATCATACCTGGCCATACGAGACCCGAACTAAACATACGTTCAAGTCCAAAATTATCATAAAACCTATTGAAACCTTGAAACTGCCAATCCGGGGTCATTTACACACAATGTTGACTTTTATCAACTCTACCATCTTCAAGCCTCAAATTAGGAACTAAGTGTTCCAAATAACTCCCAAACCCCTCAAGAACCAAATCATCCATCCCCAGAACGAAAAGCTACAAATAGGGTAATAAGAATCTATAATTCAAAATGACTGATAGGGTCTTTACACCACTATCATGAGGGTAACAATGTGATTGCCGATGTGGTCATCGAGGCAAACATGGTAGCTAACAAGACTAACTTGATATTGGACACATGCACTTCAAGGCACTTCTACGCCAACAAGGAGTTGTTCCATTACTTTAAGGAATCCACTGATGCGAGTGTATCTACATGGGTAACTCTACTACGACTAAAATTATGGATAAATAAAATTTTATTATCAATTTAACTTTTTCCAAAACCTTGGCCTTGGACAGTATTCAGTGTGTTGCCTCCCTTTGTAAAAGCCTAGTTTCTAAGCATTTCTTAACAAAGCAGGCCTTTAACTTATTTTTGAATTTGATTAAATTGTTATTTATCGTGGAGAAGACTTGTTGAGAAGGGGTACGTCAGTGGAAAGTTATTTGTACTGAACATTGTTCAAGATATTACCTGTTATGCATGTACTTCTATGTCACGACCCAAAAATCTATCAAAAATCGTGATGGAACCTAACCTCCAATGCTAGGTAAGCCAATAACCAAACATAGATCAAACTAAGCATAACATGATTTAATATAAACGATGTAGCATAAATATGTAAAATGAATCATTCAATAACAACAAACACATAAATACTACAACAATACTCCCCCTATAACCTGGTAGTGTAGAGTCATGATCATTAGAATAAGATACAACTGAATATCTCAAAAAAAAAATATTGTCTGAAATATAAATAACAGTATGATAAAAGAAGGAAAGGAATTCCAAGGTTCTGTGGACGACCATGCAGCATTACCTCAAGTCATCTATATCACCTTCTTGGCACCCTCACGTGGTCCACTAGAGCCAATGCCAAAATCTATACAAAAATATATAGAAGTGTAGTATGAGTATGAGGCGACATGTACTCAGTAAATATCAAGACTAACCTCAGTGAAGTAGTGACAAGGTTCAAGTCATATGATACCTACTAAGAAATAAACCTGCACAATTCATATCTATGCATGGCAAGATTATAATAAGAGATATGATACTGTAAAAGAATACATCATGGGATATCAACTTTACATGGATAGTTCTATCTCATTTATCAAGTCCAAAGCATATAACAGACTCATCAAGTAGCATGTTAGAAGATCAACTTGAATGGTCAAAGCTTCCACCCTATGCTTAAAGCTCACCACATCGGATTCCATATTAGCATCGACCAGATATTTATCAATTTCCCACAATTTGCATGCACGCCATCTGGGATATCAACAAATACCCCGTCTTGGAAAATTAAGATGTAGTAATCAAGTAATGACCCGACCAATCATTTCGAGATTTAGCATTCTGTTCAGTAGCTTGAGAACTTGAGTGGTTTTATATGATGAATTATAACTTACGTGTATGGTTGGTTTTGAGTTTTGAGTGGTTTTTGATTGATTTGGAAGAGTGATTCTCAATTTGGAAGCTTTAGGTTGGAAGAGTTTTCCAATGGTTGACTTTTGAGTAAAATACTCCAAAATCAGGATTTGATTGTTTTAATAGGTTAAAATAGTAATTTTGGACTTGGGCGTGTGTTCAGATTTGGATTCGGAGGTTCCTAGAAGGTTTTGGTTATATTTGCCGAAAGTTAGAAATTTGAAGGATTGGAGAGTTCATAGATTTGCCTGAAAGTTGACTTTGTTGTTATCCGATTCTGATTGGCATTCTAGGAATTTAGATAGGTTCATTTGATTTATTTGGACTTGTCTACAATGTTTGGTTGTGATACGGAATGTCTAAGTGGGATTCTCGATGAGTTCGGTGAAGTTTGAATGTTTAAAAGTTAAGATAAGGATTTTGATCTTTGATTCTTGGTTTTGTTGTTGTTTTTTTTGTTTTGATCCTCGGGAAAAGTTTGGATAAGGCATTTCGAAATGTTTGTATGATTGGACAGGGTCCAGTGGGGCTCAGATGTATTTCAAGGTGGTTTCAGACCATTTAAGTTAAGTAGCATTGCTCGTTTTTGATGCCTCTAATGAGCTTCGCAATAGCGAAAGATGCATCACATGATTTTGGAGATGGGATCATTGTGCTTCGCATTCATAGGGGGTTAGTCTGTGTCTGTGTAGTATAGGGTAGGCTACTCATCGCATTCACGTAAAGATGGTCACGTTCGCATATGAGTGAAGTCAGGCGGGAGTGTTAGCTTTCGTGTTTACAGAGGATTGAGGGTATGGTTTTATGGTTCACGTGTGATGTGTTGAGTACGTGAAGAGGAGCATGAGTGCATGTTCGCATTTGGTCATCGTGATCGTAGGGGTCATATCGCGATCGCGAAGGTTACCCCTGAGTAAACTATTTTAACTGCTTATTTCGAGATTGTACCCATTCTTTTATATCTTGAGCCCTAGACATCGAGAGAAGAAGCATTTAAAGATGAATTTCACTAATACATTGGAGGTAAGTAACTTCACTTGGATTTGGTTATATTCCTTGATTCCCCATAGATTTCTACACCTAAAACTTGGAATTTTAAAGTGAAATTTGGGATATTCGTCTACAACATAATATGGTACATTTTGGGGATTTGAGGGTCGATTTGGAATTGGTTTTGGAATCTAATCATATATTCAGACTTGTGGGATTATGGGTAGTCAGGATCTACCCCTTGGCTTGGGTTTTGACCATGTGGGGCCCGAGTTGACTTTTAGGAATTTGATTAAAGATTGAAGCTATATTTTTTGGAGTTGATTCCAAATGCTTTGCTTGATGTCATTAAGTTATATTGGACTAGATTCGATCCATTTGGAGTCGGATTTGAAGGAAAGGTGGGTGTTGATTTATTACATCTTACCGGATGGAGGTAAGTCTCTTGTTTATCCTTGTAATAGAAATTCTCTGTCATGATCCAAAACTACCAACCAGTTGTGATGGCTCCTAACTAACTTTCTAGGAAAGCCAACATAACCACAACGGAAAATAATAACAGAAATAGCAAAAAACAAATAGTGCGAGTCTAATACCAATAACATAAATAACTGCATCGAAATACAATAATACCCTAGAATTGGTAATACAGTGTCATGAGCTCTAAATAAAAGTACAAGTCTGGAATACCAATAGCAATATTATTTCAATGAAGATAACATTACTAAAAAGAAAGAGATGCCAAGACTGTGATCAGGATGCAGCTCTACCCCGTCTCTCCAAAGTGCTCACGGAAACACCTCTCAATAAGCCATAACTTGGTCCAACACCTAGATCTGCACAATTAAGTGTATAGTGTGGTATGAGTACAACCGACCCCATGTACTCAACAAGTATCATAACTAACCTCGGTGAGGTAACAGGAGCAAGAATTATTAATGATACTCGCTATTCACCTATACAGTTCAAAAATCCAACAAGTACAGAATAATAATATGATCAAAGTCAGGAATCACAGATAAAACCACTTTGCACATAATAAATTAACATACTCTGCTCAGTTAACATCAAACATATAAAGAAGATATGTAAATAAAACAGGTAAACAACCAAGGAAATTGCAAGTAAAGAAGAAATGCAATAACTAAATCAAACACTAGCCAGTCTTTCCACATAAACACAATAACCGAACCAAACCACTTATCAACTTTTCTCATACTGTGTGTACACTATCAAGAGAGAATCATGAGAGGGTGACCCTGGGGGGTTGGATCCATATCCACACGTTGCATGGACAACTCACGTGGTGATAATAATCACAATCCGCAAGGTGTGGTCATATGCTAATAGTCACAATCCGCCGGTATGGTCACATGCGAACAAATTACAATCCACATGGCATGGTCACGTGCTAATAATCACAATCCGCATGGCATGGTCACATACTAACAATCACAATCCTTACGATGTGGTCATGTGCTAACAAATCACAATCGGCACGGTGTGGTCACGTGCTACCAGTCCAATCCATATCACACAGAAGTAGATATACACGCTTACATGAACAATGGATATCAAATTTCATACTCACGGACTGTTATAAGTGACATGCTAAGTGTATGCATGTGTGAAGTGTGCTCTCAAAGATTAAATAGGGTATTTTCATCATGAATGTAGAAATTATCCGATTCAATTAGGAGATTAACCTCTATGTAACCTCATACATGGTTCAAATAGTTGACAAAGGGGCACAAATATAAGAAACATCATAGCTTGATGCTTAGCAATCAAATCAAGGCATATCATAGTCTTGATGAGGCTTAACTACATCTATGGTGAGGCTTCTGTAGTCACAGAACCACAACTGCGCACTTCACTTAATTCCCAACCTACTGCTTCTGCGGTCATCACATCGCACCTGCGCACCTGCATCTGCGGTCCTTCATCGCAGACGCAGACCCGCACCTTCGCCTAATCATCTACATCTGTGATCTTTGCCTTCTCCAGCCTAGTTTTGATTTTGCGACCACAAGCCCGCATCTGCGGACTCACATCTATGACCATCACTCCGCTGATGTGGTAGCACCAGAACCAGAAATCTTTAGCAATGACAACAATATCAAAATGTTTGAAATCAATCCGAAACCCATTTGAGGCACCTAGGACCCCGATCAATCATGCCAACCAATCCCAAAACATAACACGGACCTACTAGAGGTCTTAAATTATTTAAAATAAATTAAAAGCACGAATCACACCTCAATTCAAGCCTAAGGAACTAATCCAAATTTCTAAATTCAAAACTTGCGCCGAACATGCCTAAACAACTCGGAATGACTTGAAATTTTGCATGCAAGTCCTAAATGACACAACATGCCTATTCCAACTCCCGAAACTAAAATTTGAACCCAATACCTTCAAAGTCAACTATCCATGAAACCTATCAACCTTACAAACCTTCAATTTACCAACTTTTTCCAATTAAAGACAAAACAACTTAGGAACCTCCAAATCCAAATCCGGATATACGTCTAAGTTCTAAATCACCATAAAAAGCTATTAGACCCATCAAAATACTGTCCCAGACTCATCTACACAAAACACAAATTTTGGTCAACTCCTACAACTTAAGAATTCAACCTTGAAACTATGTGTCCCAATTCAATACAAAACTTCCCCAAAACAAAACCAACCATCCCCGCAAGTCACATAATCACAAGTACACATATGTAAAACATTAAATAGGGGAGACAGGTCTAAAATACTCAAAACTACTGGCTAGGTCATTACATTCTCTCTTTTTAAACAAACGTTCATTCTCGAACAAGTCTAGAATCATACATGGTGTCATGACCCAAACCGATGGGCTACGACGGGCACCCGGTACCTTACTCAACCGAGTACCACATAACGTATCTTTCCATATCATACTATCATAGATAACTGAGCCGAAGAGGCTGGCGTGAGATAGGTAGAATACAACATGTAATACCAACTTATACATAAGACATATGGGCCAATAAGACCAAAATAACCACCCGTACACTGAACATAGGCCGACAAGGCCATATAATCTTTTACGTACATGACATATGTCTACAAGCCTCTAAGAATACATAATTGTCATAAAGGTCAGGACATAGCCCCGCTATATCTGACAATACACATCTAAATCATACTGACCAAACAAGCAACTCCGGAACAAATAAAGTGCACCAACATATTCCACTAAGCTGATCGCCTACTTGGAGGACTCTCGACCTGTCTATCGAGACGGCGGGCATGAAACGCAGCATCCCCAGGCAAAATGAACGTCAGTACAAATAATGTACCGAGTATGTAAGAAATAAAAATTAGTAAATAATAGACATGAGAGAAACATGGAGTAAAAGACTCGACATGTACGTCTGCATAACTCTGTGAATCATTTCATTTTTATAATATCATGCATATGCGTATAAATGCCATACCATGCATAGGTTTATGCGTTCATAACATCATCAAGCCTCTGAGGGCATCCCATCATATCATTTCGACCAGTACGGGCAAATCCTCAACGTATACTAGCTGATCAGGTGATGGTGCGTATATAACGCCGTAACCGTTTCATATATCCCATATACAAGTGAGAGCAATGTACAAGAACTAAAGCGTAATGTGAAAGTAGATCATAGCTTTTTGTATGCAGAGTATTTCGTGTCTACAATGAATGTTAATCCTTATATTTATAGCCCTATTTAGGGAGAAAGAAATTCCCAAATCAAGCCCCTCTTGAATGAAAATAAAACTATCATTGATGGATGTATAACGGTTGGCTATAAGTGTAGATATTCTTTGTAACGACTTCCCATTAAATGCTATCCGATGGCAATGCTTTGAATCTTTGTTGACGACTGCTTTGTCTTCGGGATTCCTTCAACACTGATTGTATGCTTTCATCGGTGCTATTGTTTGCTGACTGACGTCCCACTTGTCTTTAGTTCAATGTGTCATTCCGTCATTTTTCCAGCTGTCACTAACCAATTTTACTCAATATAGATAGTCACCCTACTTTCCGGTGACATAACTTAATGTTGCCGGGAAGTAGATAAGAACTCCTTTCTTGGCGAAAAAGTTCCTGAACATCCTCTAACACTTGAAAGGACGCACGTCTTGTTGCATTAATGATCGAACACGTGTTGATAGCACTAGGAAGACAGTCAAAATATTAGTTCAGAAGTAACCCTACAAGCACAATGGTGTGGAGGTAAGTAACTACGGATAATTATAGGCGAGGAACGACATTAAAAATTTATTGGGTATACGAAGTAATAAGCTCGCAACTTCACAAGAATCAGAGGGTCTTCCCTAAGTACTACAACAAAAGACTAGCTGAGGAAATAAGGAAGAAGGCTTCAACCTAAGCACAGTGACCTAAAGAGGAAATGGTCTTGTAACAACAGTCTCACAATAATATTGTATGCACCCCTTAAGAAAGTGGCACCTATCGTGGCCAATGAGCAGAAAAGGAAACCAAAAGTAATATTCGAGACCATATGAGTTGCACAACATTCTGGCATGCGTTGGAACTAAGATAAGCTAAGTATACATGCAACAAGTGGCAGAATGACCAAGAGAAATAATATCTTACGTTTAAAGAAAGCTGAGAAGGAACAAAAGGAATTATTCGATCAATGATCCAGAGTTACTTACGTTATGAGCGCACTTAAGATTTCAGAGTATTATCCATGCAGCATATATGTTGACAATCATACAGTCGTAGAAGACTCCGGAATAAGTTAAAAGGAAAGAATTGAGTCCAGGTAATAGACAAAGGATTGAATTGTTAAATGATGGTATCACGGATATTCCAGAGCATCCATGAAAGGCTAAAGTAATAACTAATACCATGAGCTGCAGATTGGAAGATAGCTTAAGCCTAAAGGATGATCATAAGGAAGAAGAAAGTAAAGAGTTACATCAACGACGTAAATCAAGAGTCTGATTATTGGACCCATAATATTATAGACCTAGTGATTGAGAATATTGTAGGATCACTCTTAATATCAGATGTACAAGAGAGATAGTACAACAACCATATTCTATAACAGCTCTACAAGAAAGCAAGTTAGAAGAGTACCAGCCTCATAAGAAGTCAATATGAAGCTCTCACCGGATTGTGCATGCACCAGAGGTGCAAGTATTATAATAAAGCTTCAAGTTGAGGATGTAAATTAGACCTATGTGGAAGGAAGGTTATGAAAGAGATAAAAGAATATGAGGCGATATTTTAAGGTAAGTAAGGTAAAGGTGAACAACGTACAAGATATTCAAGTGCAAAAGGTTGTGAATAGCCCATACTTCAGATAGAAGGCTAGAAGCGCTGGGATTAAATATCCAGGAATGATAGCGGCATCGTCAGTGGCATATCTTCCAGCCAACGGTTTCTAGGTATTAAGAGGTCTAGTTAAGAGAGTAAAAGAAGAGTTAGAGACGATGTGATGTCTCGCTTGAAGTTCCAAAATAACACAAGGAAATCTATGGTGCAAGGAAGTTGAAGGAAGGTTGTGAGAAATATAAATGGATATATGTAGGTCGAAAGCTAAAGTATGGTAGAGCGACAAGGTTTTAGGAAGACAGGAGTAAGGATAAGAAAGGGCAAGTGAGAAGGTAACGAAAATTGATAAGTCCTCGGGATTAAGCCCGTGAAAACAAGAGAGATGATGGTTTCTCTAAGTTATAGAAAGCTTAGTATAGCCTGAATGAACTCAAAGGAGTCCAAGACTAGTAGCATTTAGAAGAGATGGAATGAAGCCCTGGTAGTAGAATGAGGGCGTGATTGTGATAGATAAAGGATGACGTTTGGGCCTTCGATTGAGTAATGACTTGAAGAGGATTTCATGAATTGTACGGGATTCAAATACCTATGTAAGGTGAATCGCATTGGGATACTATAAAGTACGGTTATGGAAGTATAGTATCACCCCTAGATGGATCAATCTAATTACACCAGATATCCTCGATGAGACATGAGCCCTAGCGGCAGTGTTACATAAGAGGTCAAGTTATCAGTGGTAGATGATGGATCAACATTAAGGTGAATCACCAATAGATGGATAAAAGTTCAACAATATGAGATGAGATTAGGCCGTCATGCTTAAGATGAATAGTAATGAGGAAGAATAAAAGGACTTAGATTTATATATATGGGATAAGTAACGAGAGTAACCTGGAGTTTGGTAGAAGACCTCAGTAACGGTAAATCGAAGTAAGAGTTATGGTATAGTATGACATACTTAGATGCAGTAAAGTCATGCGGGCAGATAACCGGGCCTATGAAATAAGATATAGAAATATTCGTAAGTTCGACAAAGAACCGAGCAAAGAACTTCAGTATACCTATAGATGCCTACAGGGACATCTTATTAAGCTCTGTATATGTTTACAAAGTGAGGCCTAGAGATTGGCTAAAAGTTAGAGGAAAAAGGAGAGAAGAGTCGCATAGGTGCACTTACAAAGTCAGAGTCGTACATGCTTAATGATAGAAGGTAGGAACAATTAGGAGATTGGAAGGATTCCGACCCTAAGTCGTGGTGTGAGAAAGAGGACTAAAGAGGGGAATGCCCTTGCCTTTGGAATTATTCACAGAACAGTTGCCTAGATGGCAAGCAGAGTACTAAAGTATTCAGAAGACATAAGTCATGAAAATGATAAATGCATCAGTCTACATTCGAGGACGAATTTTCCAAAGGGGAGAATGATGTTACACCCCATGTTTTAGTACGTGGAAGTACGCCATAAGTAAATTGATATAAGCTCAGAAATCAGATGTTACATTCCGCATTTTCATACGTTAAAGTTTTATCGTAAATTAATCGATGTATGTTCGGGAATGGGATTATATTGAGATTATAAGCATTATGCTATTTCAAACACGTGATGAGTAAATTCGTGAAGGTGAGAGGGTAAGCAAATTGAAGAAAATGAATTTCGTCGTAGTTTGACATTTTGGGATAAAATACGGCCCGAGCTAAAATACCCGGTATTTATGGACTACTACCATATAAGGTACCACATGGCCATGATAGTAATGTATATAAAGAGTATTAAAAGTAAGTAGTATTTTAAGTAATCTGAGATAATTCTTAATTATGTTGATAATTGGATAATTAGTAAATTTAATGAAAGATTAACTAATTAATTAGTTTAGTGGGATAAGGATAATTGGTCTTTCACGTGGAAGCCCCTTTTTTTATTTAGTGACACTTATGTTATAAGGGAAATGTGGCACAATTGATTAAGATTATAAGGCTTAAATCATTAGTACATGGGGCCCACTTCATTTAAGGCATAAAACCTCTCTAAGTCAAAGAGAGGTCTTATAGCAAAGTGTTAGACAACGTTCAACAAATATTCAACCAATATTCATATTATCTTAGCAACGTGAGTGCTTCAATATTTCCTTCAAAACGTGAGATTGGCACCTTAAGAACATATATCTATTTAAAGAGAGATTTGGCATGTTAAGAGAGATACATATATCAGGAATATCATACGGATTATTCCCTATCGTTCCGCCATTACGTGTTTCGTCGCAAAAGACGTGTGTTAGAGGAATTGTCAAGAGAATCGATTCAGGTATGTTAAGGCTATCCCTTCTTTGTTTTAGGCTTGATCCAAATAATACAAATGAAACGAGCAAAATACGCAACTTTCATAAATGACTCCATTCATAGAAATACTAAGGGTGTCTATATTCTTGATTCCCCGTGCGAATTATTATTATATCTTCTGTTCATGGGTCTCAGAAAAATACGTATTTGATAAAGTTTATCAGAAAAATGCATATTTGATAAAGTTTATCTGGTACATTGACCCATTACCAGATGCGGTACCTTTAACTAGACCAAATCCTATCTGAATATTTCTCAAGGATCACGATGTCATAACTGCGAGGTTGAATTCACTCTATTAGGTTTTACTATGTTTATCTTGCACGGTCTATTGATTTGTCTGTATCCTTTTGTCTAGCCATAAATAGGCCCTTCCTGAGTCAACTATTAACTACTTGTTGGCCTATTCTCATATCAATATTCCGCGTAATCTTTCTTGGGTAATGTCCTTTGTCTTAACTTACATCCCGCACATGCTCCTTATCTATCAATAACATCTTGGGCAGGAACCCTTACATCCTCATCTTGACATCGTGTTTGCATAATGTTTTGGAAAGGTAGCATAGCAGTAGGATTTGAATAAGTACAATCTCATCCTTTTCTCATTTTTATCGCATTCTTCCTTTACTATTTCCACAGTTACTAGAACCACTTAATTCTGACTTAATGCCACATCACTCCATATTCTACCCTTTAGGGGAGTAATAATAGTTGGAGCCAAGACGATCTACCTATAGATGTTTTACCTTTTCATCTTTGGCGTCTTTTCACATCATTGATAATCCTAACTCGCCTTGCGGTGATCCTTATGTACCAAAGATAACGCAATTCCTTACTCGTTAGGGTCACTTAGTGTAAGTGGCACATACAATCCCTTAAACTTAACTTTATTCACCTTGCTTACTTTAGGGAAGCATATTTCTAAATGACCTTTAAAGGTTATTCTTTTGTCGTCCATTCTATTATCGTCGGGACGCAATCTGTGAAATTTGCATGATGCTGACTATTGCTCAGTCCCTAGTTCATGTTTAGTTTATCTTGTTCATCAGTCCATGCTGATTTCTTATTACTCTGGGGTCTAACTTTTCCTTTTGGTAATCACATTAGAGTCACGAACTTATTTCTCGAAATGAGGATATGACTTTATGGCCTATATTCTTTTGTTGTCTCAAGGCCTGTCACCTCTCGTCTTTTCCTTCATTTGACCATAGACTCTATAATACTGTCATCTTTTTGATCTACCGTTGTCATCCATGTATCACATATTTCTCATAATGCTTCATTAACTCTCTTCTTATTTCCCGCTAACATTTATGTCTTTCACTGTTTTTCGGAAAATTCGGACAAGACATTCCTTTGCTTCTAGCTCCCCTTGCCCCACCTACTGGCTCATTAGGTTGCCTAACATTCTTTCTTTAATAGGGACGGGATCCACACTAAGGTAATATGTATCCCTTCCAGGATTCTAGTGCATATCTTTGTAGTACTCGTATCTAGTTGTAATATTTTAGAGTGCACCATCTGGGCATCTCACAAGGAGATCTATTAGTATATTTGCAATACCCTTCGGAAATGTCAGCTAACGCTAACAATCCATCCATCATTTTGGGTTATCCTAACCCCAGCTAGATCCGGATATCCTTCCTTCTCTTATACTACTTCTGTTAGCCCCCATATGGCAAACATGAGATGGGTGTGGCCAATTGTACATATATCTATTATTGTTGAAGGTAACTCAAAAGGCTTATATTCCTCTGCGAGAATATTCATTAGCTGAGTAGCTCGTACCCTTTTTCATCTTGCTTCTTTTTTTGCTAAAACTTGTATCTACCTTCCAATTCTCTTATTCCTTCTTACCATAAGAGTGGATAGACATTTTTGCCTTAGGGATCCTTATAAAGAAGTTTTACACATCTTAGTACACACATGATCTGCTGAAGACCTCATATTTACTCATCATAAGCATCATGAAAAATCGAGTTCCTCTTACTCAAATCTTCCACAACTATATCTCTTACCAACCGTCTTTCTGGATGTAGGCATCCTCGTATTATGCATAAGATAGAGTTTAAGAAATTGAGTTCTTACAACTGAGCTCTACCACACGATCTAGAGTAAGAAGAAAGAGTGACAGTCCTAATGCCCTGTAGCCTCCTCCTTATAAGTGTGGTGCACAACACACCCATAAACAAGACTCTACTAGACACGGCTTGTAGACTACCTAGGATAGAACTACTCTAATACCACTTTTGTCACAATCCAAATCGATGGGCCACAATGGGCACCCGGTACCTTACTCAACTGAGTACCAACATAATGTATCTTTCCGTATCATACTATCATAGATAACTGAGCTGGAGAGGCTGCTGTGAGATAGGTAGAATACAACATGTAATACGAAATTATACATAAGACATATGGGCGTATAAGACCAAAATAACCACTCGTACACTGAAAATAGGCCGACAAGGCCATACAATCTTTTACGTATATGACATTTGTCTACAAGCCTCTAAGAATACATAATTGTCATAAAGGCCGGGACATAGCTCCGTTATACAAAAACAATAAACATCTAAATCATACTGACCAAACAAGCAACTCCGGAGCAAATGGAGTGCACCAACATATTTCGCTGAGCTGATCGCCTACTTGGAGGACTCTCGACCTGTCTATCGAGACCTGCNAATTATTTAAGATGTCACATACAGGTAGTGATGATGAACGAAGGGTTCTCCAAGAAGCCGAAATCAAAGCAAGAAATGATTTTACCTTGCAAGCTATGCATCAACAATTTGAAAGGTGGAATTTGCAACTCCAAGAGATGAGGGACACCATTGCTGAGCAAAATGATACAATAGCTGAACTTAGAAGGGAAAATAATGTTAGGCCCCAAGCTAGGAGAAATGTACCCCTTGCTCCCATTGTAAATCAAGAAAACCCAATAGATAATTTTAATGATATCGATTTTGATAGGGTGGGAAGAGATAGGAGGGGACAAAGAGGTAGAGTAGAAGATGATAATATAAGCAGTATAAAGATGAAGATGCCATCTTTCAAGGGAACAAGGGATCCAGACTTGTACCTTGATTGGGAGAGAAAGGTTGAAGCTATATTTGACTGTCACAACTACTCTGAGGGTAAGAAGGTTAAACTTGCTATTGTTGAGTTTTCTGACTATGCTGCTATTTGGTGGAAAAAGCTTACTAGGGACAGATTGCAAGAAGGACAAGCACCAATTGCTACTTGGGCTGAGATGAAGAGGGTGATGAGAAAGAGATTCATACCATCACACTTTCAAAGAGAGCTACAACAACGCCTTCAAACATTGAAGCAAGGGTCCATGCCTGTGGATGAGTACTTTAAGGCTAATGATATGGCTATGATCCAAGCTAATTGTATAGAGGAAGAAGAGGCTACAATGGCTAGGTTTTTA
>AWOL01S0008259.1:70462-110562 GCA_000715115.1 Nicotiana otophora | reverse complement strand
CCTTACCTTTAAACAGAAAGAACAACTCCAATTTGACCTTAATTTTCCACGAAATATCCCCTCCAATTCTGCCACAAGAACAAGGAAGCGAAACTAGCAATTAATTCGGATTTTTCGAAACTAGAATTACTTTAGAAGACTTGAAATCACCTAGGTTTGATATTAAAAACTTGAAGGAGTATTTACAGAACATAAAACACTTAAAACAACCTCCGACACGAGCTGTAACAACACAAAAATCAGCAACAACAAGAAGAATAAGAAACTTACTAGCGCCACGGGATTCCCGACATTTGATTTGTGTTGTTTGCCCTTTGTTTGGGTCTTGGATCATGAGAGAACCTTGAGAGACTGTTTTTAGGGTTATAAGGTCTGAATATACTGAAAAATAATGACTTAAAACGGGGTTGAGGTATCTTATATATGTCCATATGACTTAAACCGCCTTTGTGGGCCCCATAGAGAGCAGCTTGGCGCACTCTCACGAAAACGCGAATATCTCTCTATTCCGAGATCGTATCGACAAACGGTTTAATGCGTTGGAAACTAGACTCATAGATCTTCAATTTGATAGGTAGATCACCCCATAATTCCAAGCACATTGGGAGAAATATGTAGTAACATTTGACCTAAAGTTTAAGTAAAATTATAAACGTAAGTTGCGACAACTTTTATAGACTTTTGCTTCATAACTCGCTTGACTTCAAGACTTATGATACGGATATTATATGATTCAAATACATTAAAACAAGACCTCTTGGGACAGTTAATCACCTCTAGTGTTACCCGAAAATACGGGTTACAACATCCTTGATTCGTTTAACTTCTAATACTTGTTAACCACTCTTATACACCCTTGTATCGTTTAAGACCAATAGGATTAACTTCTTATCATCTCAAGGATAATCTCTTCTTGGATTTACGTCAACTAACTTACGGCATGATCTAAGGTACGCGAATTTGGGTTGTAACATCAATCTTCTTCAGATCTACCTTGTGTCACACCTCCTTTTTACGGGAAAAGGAGTTTTTTCAATTAAAAAAAAGAGATTATTAATTTAATTATAGTCTCTACTTGGAATAATTATTATGGTGTCCGAAGTAACCGATTTATTTTAAAATACCAAATCGAGGAAATTGACTCTATTTATGGTCCGCGAACACAGAAGACCGAGTAAGGAATTTTGTTAACTCGGGAGAAGGTGTCTGTGACTCGCAACATATTTATTTTAATTATTTGAAGTTGTGGTCAAGTCGCGTGAACGCGCACTTGAGTTGGAATTTACACATCATGACCATGCCACAGTAACCGTACCCATAATCACGATGATTTATTAATCATTAGTCGCACCTAAATTAAGTTACGACATTCATAAGTGATTATTTTCCTAATTTTGAAATCAAGCGAGAAGGTCCAATAATTATGGAATGATTGTTGAAGAAGCATCGAGTGGATTAAATATGGAAAAAGTATGCTAGCTTTATTATTAAAGAAGAGATGGCCAACAGCATATTATCACGAAAGTGGGCCTGCCCTATGACTTATTTGCCTTATCAATTCATTTATGAAACAACTTATTTTCCATAATTTCCAGCCATATGAAGTCATATACACAACTTCAAAATAGTCCAATAAGAGAAAACAACTTCTTATACAACTTCAAGTTCTATCTTGTAACTGTTTATCCAAATAACTTAACCAACACATAGATAAGATTAAGCCCAAGCAACATGGTGTTATAAATGCTTTAAATAATCAGAACAAACTCGAACCAAAGCTTCGCTTAGCTTACAAGCACTTTTAATGGCATCACAACACCATAGAGACTCTTTTGTTCATTTAGGCTAATTTCTGAGGTTAGGTCTAGGAAAAACCACCTTGGATTCGCCTTGGAACCATGGAGGACTGTTAGAGAGGTTTTGAGAGAGTTTGGGAACTGTCCTTGGTCGAAAAGGACCAAAAAAGAGCCGTCCAAACCCATTAAAATGTTCAAGACTCGTCCACCGCCTAAGTGGGTCGTATTGGAAGCTACTTGCGTAGTCTCACAAAAATACGAATATCTCTCTATTCCGATATCATATCAACAAAAGGTTAATGAATTAGAAACTATACTTGTAGATATTTAATTTTATATGTGGTTCATCTGGTAATTCGAAGTATATTAGAAAAAAAACTCTCCTACATTTGACCTAATTTTAAGCACATTATGAATGTAACTTGTGATGACCTTCGCCAACTTTTGTTCCACAACTCGCTTGACTTCAAAACATAATATACGACTATCATACGACTAAAATAACTCATAACATAACCTCCTTATCATGTTAAGAACCCTAGTCTCGCCCTAAAGTACATGTCATAATATGCCTAACTTGTCGACTTTCGAGAAAACATATTTTCTTCGATTCGTTTAACTTTTAAGCCTTCCAATCCTCTTAGCCTACAACAACTATCAGTCGAGTATCTAGATGGATCCTTATGAGGCCTTATATGGGAGGGGATAACATTCTCTAGTCGATTTATTTAAGGATGGGGAGGCTAGGTTGTTGGGCACTGATTTGGTCCGCGATACTTTGGAGAAGGTGAAGTTTATTCAGGAGTAGCTTTATACAGCACAGTCTAGGCAGAAGAGTAATGCTGATAGGAAGGCTCGTGATGTTGCATATATGGTGGGTGAGAAGGTTCTACTAAGAGTTTCGCCCATGAAGGGTGTGATGAGGTACGGGAAGAAAGGGAAGTTGAGCCCTAGGTATATTGGTCCTTTTGAGGTGCTTGAAAGGATTGGAGAAGTGGCCTATAGACTTGCCTTGCCACCTACTCTATCGGGAGTTCATCTAGTATTTCATATTTTTATGCTCTGAAAGTATTATGGTGATCCATCACATATTTTGGACTTCAGCACAGTGCAGTTAGTTGGGGATGTGACTTACGATATTGAGTCGGTGGCCATTTTGGATCAGCAGGTTCGAAAGTTGAGGTCGAAGAATATAGCATCCGTAAAGGTTCATTGGACAGGTCATCCGGTGAAGGAGTTACATGGGATACTAAGTAGGAGATGCTTACCACATATCCTCACCTTTTTAAGACCCCAAGTATGACTCTAGAACTATTCAAGGACGAACGTTTATTTAAGAGGGGGAGAATTGATCGAAGCCTCAACCAAATATACCAACAAGTCCCAATACATCTTACGAACTTGATAGAAGCTTCAAATAACATCAAACAACACTAAAACTAGGAATCACACATCGATTCAAGCTTAATGAACTTATGAACTTCTAACTTCCAAAACTAATGCCAAAACATACCAAACCAACTCCGATTGACCTCAAAATTTGCACACAAGTCTTAGGGTCGGAGTTGTGTTCCAAATGTGGATGGGTTGTGAGAATTGATTCTTAGGGAGGCCCATAGTTCTCGATATTTAATTCATCTGGGGACCGCATAGATGTACCATGGTTTAAGGCAACACTAATGGTGGCGGAGAATGAGGAAGTATATTATTGAGTATGTTGCCCAGTGTTTGAACTGTTAGTAGGTCAAGTATGAACATCAGAGATCCGGTGGTTTACTTTAGAGGCTTGACATTCCAGAGTCGAAGTGGGAGCGTATCATTATGGATTTTGTAGTTGGGCTTCCAGAGACCTTTAGTAGATTCGATGCATTGTGGGTCATTGTGGAGAGACTTATTATGTCTTCACACTTCATTCTAGTCATGACTACCTAGTCCTCAAGGCTCGTAGTTTCATTAAAAATACTCTATTTGTGGAGGTTTTATTACGGGGGTTCTAAAGAACCCCCCCCCCCCCCCCCCCCCAAATTGGATCTAATTACGGGGGTCTTATTAACCTCCGCACTAAAATTAATATGCAGCGTCTAGAATCTCTGCTAGTTAAAAAAAAAGAGCTAACAATCACAATATTTCCTTCATTATTTTGACCTTTCCCTTTTTTCAGTCTTTTATTTTTAGCTTGATAAAAAAAGCGCTAAAAAAGGAACTCATCTTTCTCACAACTCTCTTTCATTCTAACAATTTAGGGTTTTGAGAAATTCTTTCTCTCTTCTGAAATGGCAAGTTCTCTTTCTCTCTTTAATCTCCCATTATTTGAATTATCATTGTTTTAAGTAATTTATATGTGCGATTTTTCGGGATTGACATTGCGAAAGTAGTTGATATCCGATTTTAATTCCTCTAAGTTTGATATCTATGCGATTTTAATTTGTGTAATGTGAATTTCAGCAATTACATTTGAAGTGTGCTTGTAGCTGAATCTTCTCGCAAAAGGTACAACTTGAATTGGAGCTCTTTGTCCACTCCTTCCTAATCTATTGAAAGGTCAAATTAGGGTTTTTATTATGTTTTCCTAATATTTGAATTTCAGTAGTTTCTGTGCGTGATTTGATTTAGGTTCTCTCTACTTCAATTTTAGTAGTTTTTGCACGCAATTTGATTTATGTTCTCTCTGCTCCTTTTTTGTTATTGAAGAAGAAGAAGGTTTTTCTTCTACTTCTTGTATGGTTTCTCGGTATTCCTTATAACATCAGAGAGCGTCAGTATAGCGACCCCCATTTGCTTGTCCGTAAGGATACGGTTCAGCATGATGATGCAGAGGAGGTTTCTATTAGGGATGAGGGGGTGTTGTGGATGCAGGGTCGGATTTGTGTGCTCAATATAGGTGGGTTACGTCTGTTGATTCTTTTATAGGCCCACAGTTCGCGGTATTCTATTCATCCGGGTGCCGCAAAGATATACCAGGACTTAAGGCACTACTATTGGTGGAGGAGGATGAAGAAAGATATATTAGAGTTTGTAGATCAGTACTTAAATTTTCAGCAGATGAAGTACGAACACTAGAGGCCGGGCAGTTTGCTTCAGCGGCTTGAGATTCCGTAGTGCAAATGGGAGCGTATCACCATAGACTTCGTAGTTAGGCTCCCATGGACTTTGAAGAAGTTTGATGCTATTTGGGTGATTGTGGACCGGTTGACTAAGTATGCGCAC
The DNA here is from genome assembly GCA_000715115.1 of Nicotiana otophora. Lineage (NCBI taxonomy): Eukaryota > Viridiplantae > Streptophyta > Magnoliopsida > Solanales > Solanaceae > Nicotiana > Nicotiana otophora. Next base: position 105,559 of record AWOL01S0008259.1, on the reverse strand, counting down.
TTCATTCCAATTGGGACTACATGCTTCAGAGCGGTTTGATAAGATCTATACCCGTGAGATTGTTCGCCTTCACGATGTGCCGATGTCCATCATTTCAGATCGGGGCACACTGTTCATATTACAGTTTTGGGGAGCAGTGCAGCGAGAGTTAGTCACATGGGTTGAGTTGAGTACAACGTTCCACCCTCAGATGGACGGGGAGTCCGAGCGCATTATTCAGATATTGGAGGATATGCTACATGCTTGCGTCATGGATTTCAAGGGTTCTTGGGATCAGTTTCTTCCGCTTACAGCATTTGCCTACAACAAAAGCTACCAATCAAGAATCCAGATGGTCCGTATGAGGCCTTGTATGGGACATAATGTTGGTTTCCGGTCGGTTGGTTTGAGTCGGGTAAGGATGGGATATTGGGTACTGACTTGACTCAGGATGATTTGGACAAGGTTAAGTTGATTCAGGATCGGCTTCTCATGACACAGTCTAGACAGAAGAGTTACGCCGATTGGAAGGTTTGAGATTTTGCCTACATGGTGAGGGAGAAGGTATGTCTTAGAGATTTTCCCATGAAGGATGTTCTGAGGTTCGGGAAGAAGGGCAAGTTGAGCCCTCAGTATGTTTGGCCTTTTGAGGTGCATGAAATGACTGGTAAGGTGGCTTACAAGCTAGCATTGCCACCTAGTCTATCGAGTGTTCATCTACTATTTCATGTTTTCATGCTCCAGAAGTATTTTGGCGATCGGTCTCATATTTTAGACTTTAGCACGATTTAGTTAGATGGTGATTTTACTTATGATGTTGATCCGGTGGCCATTTTGGATCGGTAGGTTCGAAAGTTGAGTTCAAAGAATACAACTTCAGTAAAGGTGTAGTGGAGAGGTCAGTCAGTCGAGGAGGCAACTTGGGAGACCGATCGGGAAACTCGGAGCATATATCCATGCCTATTTGACACTCCATGTATGATTCTAGAATCGTTCAAGGACGAATGTTTGTTTAAAAGGGGGAGAATGTAATAATTCGGCCGGTCTTTTTAAGTATTATAGCCCCGTTCCCCCATTTATTGCCTATTCTATGCTAATTTATTGTTATGCGATTTGCCGGGTAGTTAGTTTGGTTCTAGGGATGTTTCGAAATGAGTTGGGACACTTAGTCTCAAGGATGAAAGCCTAAGTTGAAGAGTTGACCGAATGTTGACTTATATGTAAATGACTCCAAAATAGAATTTTGATGGTTCTGATAGCTCTATATGGTGATTTTGACCTTTAGAGTGTGTCCAAATATTGATTTGGAGGTCCGTAGATGATTTTGGCTTGAATTGGCCAAGTTTGACCGAAAGTTGAGTTTGTGTTTATCGGGCTAGGATTTTGGTTTCGGAAGTTGGTATAGGTCGATTGTGTCATTTAAGACTTGTGTGCAAAATTTGAGGTCAATCGGAGTTGGTTTGGTATGTTTTGGCATTAGTTTTGGAAGTTAGAAGTTCATAAGTTCATTAAGCTTGAATCGATGTGCGATTCCTGGTTTTAGTGTTGTTTGATGTTATTTGAGACTTCGATCAAGTTCGTAAGATGTATTAGGACTTATTGGTATATTAGGTTGAGGTCCCAGGGGCCTCGGGTGGAATTCAGATGGTTAACGGATTGAAATTAGACTTAGAAGATTTGCTAAAGTTGCTGATGCGCGTGCTTCTGGTTTCCTTATACGTGATCGCGAGTGAAAGTCCGAGATCGTGAAGAGTTGTTTGGAAAAGTTGGGAAAATTATAGAAACTTCATAGACTTTGATTTGAGTATTTAAAGTTCGAGTTAAGATAGGAATTGAGTAATTTTGGTATGGCTGGACTCGTTATTGAATGGGTGTTCGGAGTTTTTACATTTTGTCGGATTCCGAGACGTGGGCTCAGGGTTGACTTTTTGACTTTTGTTAAAGGGCCTAACTTTATCATATGAAATCGATTCCTATAGCTCGTGTTGATTGTATTAAGTTGTTTATGGCTAGATTTGAGTCGTTCAAAAGTCGATTCGCGAATCAAGGGCTTGTTGGAGTAGAGGTTTGTGCGGTTTGAGGTAAGTAACACTTCTAAACTTGGTCTTAAGGGTATGAATCCCCAAACTACGTGTTATGTGGTTGGTGTTGAGGTGACGCACATGCTAGGTGACAGGCATATGGGCGTGCACCGTAGTAATTGTGACTCAGTTGATTCCATGAAACTGTGTAGCTATCTAATCTTGTTATTATTCATGTATTCTTCATGTGTTAGAGAAATTGAGCTGTGATTCATATTAGAAATCATGTTTAGGCTATATGTTGGTAATGTTGGGACCCATAGAGGTCGTTTTGCCATTGAGTTATTTGCATAAATTGCAGTTATGTACTCAATCGCATTCATCATTCGCATATCATATCTCAATATCTATTATTATTTATTGTTACATCATCTGTCATTGTTTTGGGCTGATTGGCATGAGTGTTGTGAGCCCGAGAGACTGGAGAGATTGATAACTGAGTGAGGCCGAGGGCCAGATTGTGAGTGATATTGATGGGATCGGGTTGCACGCCGCAGCAGGTATTATTGATTCATGATGGGATCGGGTTGCATGCCGCAGAAGGTTTTATTAGTGCTTGGGTACGATCCAGGCCTCCGGAGTTTGACATATCAGCAGTAAGCGAAGGTACGGTATAGTGCTGAGTGACTGAGTATGATAAGTGAGAGTTGGGAGAGTCAGATTAAGTGCTCGGAGAGTGTGAGTACGTGAGGTTATCATTGTGATGCATTACATGTGACATGCATATTTTACATGTACATATGGAGATGTAACATTCCTTATATCAGTCATACTTGGCATATCTTATCTGTGTTGAGCGTAACTATTAAACTTGAAAGCATGTCTACATTTTTGTACTGTGTACAAACTGATTATGAGTTTTCTCTGAGATATTACTGTCATTTTTCCTGTCATATCTGTACTGTTATAAACTGGATTTGGACTGTACCTTTTTGAGCCCGCCACTGCTTTCCTCCCAAGGTTAGTCTTGTTACTTATTGAGTACATTGGGTCGGTTGTACTCATACTACACTCTGCACTTCATGTGCAAATCCATGTACTTCTGGACACGATGGTTGCTGATTTGGAGTTTCAACCGTTTGGAGACTATTATGTTAGCTGCCTTAGTGTTCGCACACCTCGACTCTCCTTCTTTTCAGTTTATTTGCATTGTTCTGTCTTTCTAAATAGTTGTTTTAGCAGCTAGACTGTATTGTCATTTAGATGCCCATGTTCTCAGTGACACCCGGATTTTGGGAATGTTGTACTTGAGTCGTAGTATTTCTTATCGACTATTTATGAGAGTTATTACTCTTAAACCTATTTCATCTCGTTTTCGATTTAAAAATGCATGGTTATTGTGGATGTCGGCTTGCCTAGTACCATGATAGGTTCCATCATGACATGTTGAGTTTTGGGTCATGACATGTAGCCTGTTGCGTAGCTGCACTACCACCTTCTGTAAAAAGCACATAACTCATTGTAGAAATATCCAAATGACAAATAATTTGAAGCATTAAAACCTAGACACGTAGAACTTTCATTTGATAGGTCATACACCTTATAACGCTTCATATATTGAGATTTATGCTCGTTTGAAGTTAAGTCCTGTGTGAACCCACTTGAAACTTTAGCCCATCATATAATTTCCAAGTTGACATAGCCTTAGGGCTCTTCTTAGACCATAAATCATTTTTAATATACCTCATACATATATTATCATGTTCAAGTGATATTATTTATATCATTAGCCCTTTCTCACATGCGAATTAATATAATTAGCACATGCTGATCTTCTTTAAAGACTTTAAACACTTCGAAATTTTCCACGGTGTTACATTGATGCTGGGGTTGGCATTCATCATCATAGCAACCTGGTATTCTTTTATTATTTTGGTCACTTTCGGATTCGAGTTGAAAATCTCACCAGTTTGGAGAAAAAGGGGAAAGACTCTAATTTCTACTTTAGTCTATTCTATCATTTTATTAGCATCATCATATGTAATATCATCATAGAGTATGTTATAAACTCTATGATTATCATAGAGTACTTAATTCTTTCTGGTTCTTATTTTTTACATGCTTGCTATTAGATGAGGTTGTTCATGCCTCAGCAGGATTTGTAAGGTAATGTCTTGCTCAGTAGGTGTGGTTTCCTTCCCCTTTTTGCCTTTGGGTTATAACCCAAGAGGCTATGAGATCTTTACCTCGTGAGACTTAGCCATCATAAGGCTTTGGAGGCGCCCGGTTTGATCATCTTGCCAAGGCAAAGGATGCCATGCTACTGTTTGCTTTTGCCCCCCTTACTTGTACGTTTCATTATTGTGGTTGTCTTTTGTTATTAGTAAAACTAGCCCTAGGCACCTTGCCCAATAGATTTGCTAAAAATAAAAACAAATCATGCAATACATTACTACCAACTAATTACACACACACACACACACACACACATATATATATATATATATATATATATATATATATATATATATACAACTTATACTAAAAGAGTGTTTCAAAATACCTATTTTTTAATGGAGTAAATATGACGCTTTAACAATCGATTCGAGCACAAAGCGCGTTCCCCTCCATGAGGCAGCCTTTGATCGTGCCTTTGATCAATAAAATATGAACGACAAAATATTTTGGGGAATATTGTGGGCCCCAATGGAATTTTGTTTTGAAACAATAGGGGGGGGCATTTTGTTTCAGTCGGGTAAGAAGAGGGCTGCTATATTTATATAGGTGTAGCGCATGAATTACATGCGCTATACCTGACCGCCTTTTCACGTTCAGGTATAGCGCATGAATTACAGAGGCTTTTACAATAATAAGCATAGCGCATGTATTTCATGCGCTATAACTTAACGGCTTTGTTAAGGCCACCTATGTTTATGTCTTCAGCCCAATTTTGCATCATCTTTGTTCCGGACCCATACAAATACAATGATCAATACAAGCACTTTCTATCAGCTTATTGGTTTTGTGTCCCTTCTTTTAATTACTTCTATAATTGTATAGGGTAAAATATGATATGACACGTGGATGACTAAAAGGAGGACACGTGGAATTCAAGATGAGATGGTTGAGAACCGAACGCAACCACTACGCTTTTCACCGGAACAGATAATGTTCATAAAAGTGTATTAAATGCTCTGCGCCCGGTAGCATTTACTAAGGAATATTCTACAGCATTAAGAGTGACGGTCCGTTATAGAGAATTTGGCATTTATACTCAACGTTACATCTTCATCAATGACACTTCTAATTTGCATTAAAGGAGGGCATGGTCCTAGGACCTTTTCCCCTAGGCATAGCTATAAATAGTGAGCTCAGTTACCATTGTAAAGGACACAAATTTTTTGGCAAGAACATATATTACATATTTTATATAAAGCTTTATACGATTTCACTTTCTTGCTTTTAGATCTCATCATTGATGTGTTAGGGAACCGTGTTCACGGAATCATCATCTTTTCGATTTCATCTACATTCTAAGGCTAAGTATTGTGTATTTCTTCAATTATTATATTATTTCAGGATCAAATTAGTTCACTTGTCTATAAACTACGTATAAATTCAACTGTACCATTTTATGGGTAATCAATTTGGCGCCCACTATGGGGCCTAGACAGTCGTGCAATTAAATTGATCCTTGCCTTTTTACTAACATTTTTTGTTCATTCTTTCTTAGAAAAAATTACAAAACATGGCTGACAACACTATTAACGATGCACGCAACCCTGAAATTTGAGGGGATCAGCCTCATTTTGAGGACTCGATCAGCGACACCCGCAATGAGAGGAATGACACCACGTCGGTGCATGACCAATGGTACCCTCGAAAGGTTCGGGAGACGGCCCCCGATAATGCTGACGAGAAACAAGTAGCGGATGCTGTGAGGATCCTGTAAGAGCAACATGCAATCATTCTAGGCCATCTCATGCGAAAGGATCAAGTTATGACAGAAATAAAGCAGGCGCTATCGAGTGCTTCGAATAATGCAAACAGGTGTGACCCGGTTCCTCCTGTTGTTCCCGCAGTCCAAACAACGTAGAGAGTCGATAACAACACTCCCAGGGGTAAAGTTGGCTCCGATAGGGCAGGGGGGAGCAGAGTAGGTCTTAATAATGAGAACGATTTATTCAAAGATGAGCTTCTACGGTTCATGAGGGAAGTGAACGCCCGCATGGATCAAATCCCTAGCGCACCACCAGTATTGAAAGGCCCGAACTCTAAGAAGTATGTTCAATTACCGTACAAGCCAAGTGCGTCACAAATACTGATCCCGAAGCATTTCAAAATGCCTGAAGTTTCAAAGTATGATGGAACTTCATACCCACAGGAACATATTACCACCTACACGACGGCGGTGAAAGGAAATGATCTAACTTCTCATGAAATTGAATCTGTGTTGCTAAGGAAATTCGGCGAAACCCTCACGAGGGGAGCCCTAATGTGGTATTCATTACTGCCCGAGAATTCCATGGATTCCTTTGAGATGCTCGTGGATTCTTTCATTAAAGCTCACGTTGGGGCCAGAAAGGTGCAAGCCCGGAAGGCCGACATATTCAAAATCGCACAAGGAGAATAGGAATTGATATGAGAGTTTGTCACCCGGTTCCAGAAAGAAAGAATGTTTCTTCCGGCCGTCCCGAATGAATGGGCAGCTGAAGCATTCACCAAGGATTGAATCCGAGAAGTGCAGACACTTCCCGGAAGCTGAAGGAGAGCCTGCTTGAGTTTCAAGAAACAACATGGGCAGATGTTCACAACCGGTATGAGTCGAAGAATAGGATCGAAGATGACCAGGTCGGTTTTACATCATCAGCCAAAGGATGGGAGAAGAATAGAGAAAAATCAAAGGATGAATACGACGCAGATAAGCGGACTATAAGGGGTCGATTTTTGCCCTACGAGAGTACCGAAGGCCGTGGCAAAAATTTTCGAGCAGCAAATAAGTTCATCGTTCACAGAGGGATTGATCGTGGTCGAAACAATAAATCACTTCAAGATAAACAAATGTCGGGGTATCGAGATCTTTCTTACCCTAAGTTATTAGAATATAACTTCAACGTCAGTGTAGTGGAACTGGTGTCAGCCATCAGGAACATGAAAGAAGCACGATTCCCGAGACTTATGAGGTCCAATTCTAGTCAGAAGGATCCCAATTTATGGTGCGAATACCACGGGACGAACGGTCACCAGAAAGGGGACTGCCGACATCTTCGGGAAGAGGTGGAAATGCTATTAAAGAATGGTCATCTCCGAGAATCTTTAAGTGATCGAGCTAAGAACAATTACGTCACAACAATGCGGAATCTTCGAAAGTAGGAGAAGAAGCCCCACGCGAGACGATCAACATGATCTTTGGGGGGGGACAAAATTAATGGGGTCACCTTTTCGGCGGCAAAGAAGACTAATATATTGATAACTCACAGCAAAAGACTCTGGGATGACGACATCACTTTCACGGAGGAGGACGCAGACGGATTACTATTACCACACAACGACGCACTGGTAATCTCTTTAAATGTGTTAGATTTTAAAAGTAAGCGTGTTCTAGTGGATCCAGAAAGTTCGACTAATATTATACAATGGATGGTATTGTAATAAGCTAAACTCACCGAAAGCATTATTTCGGCAACGAAACTCCTCGCTAGATTCAACCTTGCGAGCGTGACAACCCGTGGAGAGATCTTGCTGCTCACGAACACTAAAGGAGTAAAGTGGATGGTGATATGGGATACAACATCATCTTGGGAAGGCCATGGCTACATGAGATAAAATACATACCTTTGACGTATCACCAATTACTAAAGTTTCCAACGCCGGAAGGAATCAAGAAGATAAGAGGTGACCAACCGGCAGCAAGGTAGATGAATACAATCTCACTTTCTAGCAGCAAAGGGAAGGAGCGCACGACATAGCAATTACAGGAACCGGCGCCTAATCCCGAGTTAGAAGAGGTTATTCCAGGGGCAGAAACGTCAGAACAATATCAGGTGCCGAGATATTTCCAAGTTCCGGAAGAAACGGGCGCAACCAAATCCACGGCAGAGGAGCTAGAGCAAGTGTCATTGTTCGAAGAATTTTTAGAAAGAAAATTTCACTTGGTAACAGGACTGCACTCCGAGCTCAGGTCTGGTTTTATTGAATTTCTTAAAATTAATGCTGGTTGTTTTGCATGGTCGCACGAGGATATGACAGGTATCCCGACAGAAATAGATGTGCACAAGCTGAGTTTGAATCCCAACGTACCACCAGTACGACAGAAGAAGTGCCCTATTGCCAAGGCCAGGAATAAATTCGTCAAGGAAGAGGTAACCCGCTTGCTTAAAATCGGTTCGGTCAGAGAGGTAAGATATCTAGACTGGCTAGCCAATGTAGTAGTAATTCCCAAGAAGAACAATAAATTTTGTATGTGTGTTGATTATAAAGATCTTAATAAGGCGTGCCCGAAAGATTCATTTCCACCGCCAAATATCAATCAAACAATTGATTCCATAGCCGGACACGAACTGATGAGTTTCCTTGATGCTTATTCCTGGTACAACCAAATTAAGATGAACTCGAAAGATCAGGAAAAGATATCATTTATAACAAATTTCGGTACATATTGTTACAATGTAATGCCTTTCGGGTTGAAAATCGCCAGAGCCACTTATCAACGGTTCGTAAATAAGATGTTTGAAAATAAAATAGGAAAAACCATGGAAGTTTATATAGACGATATGCTTGTTAAGTCTTTTAATGCAAGTGATCACCTTAAGCATTTGCAAGAAACATTCGATATTCTGAGGAAGCATAACATCAAACCTAACCCCGAAAACTGAGCGTTCGGGGTCAGCTCCGATAAGTTCCTAGGGTTTCTGGTCTCACAAAGGGGAATTGAGGTAAACCCCAACAAAATCAAGGCCATAAACGATATCCCGAATCAATTATCAAATGTGAAGGAAGTCAAAAAACTCACAGGAAGGTTAGCATCTTTGAGCATGTTCATTTCTCGGTCGTCGAAAAAGTATCATCGCTTCTTTACATTGCTCAAAAAGAAGAACAATTTCAAATGGATGTTGGAGTGCCAACAGGCTTTAAGGGACCTGAAGAAGTATTTATCAAGCCCTTCATTACTCTCAAAACCAAAAGAAGGCGAAACATTGTTGGTCTACGTTAGCAAAATTTTAACGGGAATAGAAACTCGGTACCCACATTTGGAAAAACTTGCCTTAGCTCTCGTAATCATCGCTCGAAAGCTGAGGACCTATTTCCAATGCCACCCAATAGCTATGGTGACTACTTTCCCTTCACAGAACATCCTTCATAAACCCAAACCCTCGGGCAAATTAGCCAAATGGGCTGTCAAAATTAGCAAATTTGACATAGAATATAAACTGAGGACTGCAATTAAGTCACAAGTCTTTACTGACTTCGTGGCCAATTTTAGTCCGGCACTGCTACCTTTTACAACCAAGGAGGCAGTCATGGTGTCGGAATCGACATCAGAGGTTTGGAACTTATTTACGGATGGAGCCTCGAATGAAAAAGTGTCCGGGCTTGGAATAGTTTTAATCATGCCTTCGGGGAAACCTTAAGGCAAGCTATCAGAATAATTCATTTAACTAACAATGAAGCAGAATATGAAGCTTTGATTGCAGGGCTCGAATTGGCCTGGGGACTTGATTCCGAGGTTATCAAAATCAAATGCGACTCACAGCTGGTGGTAAATCAGGTTTACGGGATCTTTGATACCAAAGAAGAACGTATGCAGAAATATGTGATAAAGGTCCAGTCTCTTTTGGCACGATTCCGTGAGTGGTCAATCACTCATATCCGGAGAGAGGATAACGCAGAAGCGGATGCATTAGCAAACTTAGGTTCATCGATGGAAATAAAGGGATCGGAGTCCGGAACGGTGGTACAATTGATGAGTTCAATCGTTGATACGGATGGTTACTATGAAGTGAATTCGTCTAGTCTGGTTTGGGACTGCATAAATGAAATAATCAACTACCTCGAGCACGGAAAGTTTCCCGGCAATCCCAAAGCGTCACAAGCGTTACGCACCAAAGCTGCACGTTATGCTTCAGGAAAGGCCAATTGTATAGAAAACTCTTTCCAAGGCCCGTTGGCCCGATGTTTAGGAGCATCAGAAGCTGACTATGTTATGAGAGTAATCCACGAAGGTATATGCGACGATCACTCAGGCGTAGAGTCTTTGGTTCTGAAATTGATACAAGTAGGCTATCACTGGCCTCGCATAAAACAAGACTCCAAAGATTTTGTACAAAAATGTGACAAGTGTCAACGCTACATATCACTTGTACATCGACCGGAAGAACCCTTAATTTAGTTTTGTCCCCATGGTCATTCATTAAATAGGGGATGGACATCGTCGGACCATAGCCACCGGCTCCCGAAAAGGTAAGGTTTCTTTTAATTTTGACTGATTATTTTTCTAAATTGGTGGAAGCAGGTTCTTATCAGAAGATTGGAGAACGCGAAGTGGTGGATTTCCTATGAGAAAATATAATTTGCAGGTTCGGAATACCAAAAGAGATAGCATGCGACAATGGGCCATAGTTTATCGGTGCAAAAGTTACAAAGTTCCTCGAAGACTTGAAAATAAAGAGAATCATATCTTCGCCTTATCATCTGAGCGCAAACGGTCAAGTGAAGTAAACAAACAAAGTGATCATTGAAAACCTCAAGAAAAGGTTGAAAGAAGCAAAAGGCAAATCGCACGAAGAGTTCCCAAGAGTTCTATGCTCCTACCAAACAACGACCAAATCAAGTACAGGAGAAACTCCTTTTTCCCTCGTATAAGGTGCTAAAGCCTTAATCGTGGTTGAAGTGGGCGAACCCACTTTGAGATATTCTCAGACAAATGAAGAATCAAATACCGAAGCAATGCTAGTCAACTTGGAACTGCTTGAGGGAGTAGGGACTTGGCGCATGTAAGAATGGCAGCTCAAAAGCAGAGGATGGAGCGATATTACAATCGAAGAGCCAATTTCCGTTTTTTCAAAGTAAGAGACTTGGTTCTAAGGAAAGTAACATAAAATACCCGGGAGCTCAATGCGGGAAAGCTAGATCTAACGTGGAAAGGTCCCTACCGGATTTTAGCTGCCACTTGGAAAGGTTCATACGAGTTGGAGAACCAAAATGGGGACAAGTTGCCCAGAATGGGAACTGGAATGTTGCACACCTCAAAAGATATTATTGCTGATGAACAACACTCAAACTGAAAGTATGTGCTGCACTATTTTTCCCTTCGTTCAGTTTTTGTCCCAATTGGGTTTTTCTGGCAAGGTTTTTAACAAGGCAGCGACAGAAAATATACTACGAAGACAGCAGCAATAAGACTTTTGATTGCAAGGCAAACGAACAAGCTCCCACCCGGAGACGATTAGGTAATCTTTGGTTCGATAGCAAATTTCCACCGGGCAGTTAAGTTTGCTACCGAACAGAGGTTACCCGATCGCTCACGGGCACAAACTGTCAGAGGACTGTTAGGTATTCTTTTGCTCGATACCATGGATTCCTAAGGAGAAACAAGATATATTGTCGAGTGAAGGATTACCTAGCAATTCATTGATGGGACTTTGAAGATACAAGACTTCCAGTGTTCTAATTCGAATTCTTCGCATTCAAACACTAGGGGGAATGATATGAAGATACGGAAACAATGACTACCACGTCAACCAGGAACGAAAATCCGAAAACAAAATGCATTATCGGGACCGGGGACTGCGCAGCCAGCCCCGTAGAAACAAGTTGTACAAGATAGCCACAAGTAATGGTATTTTCTTTTCTGCATAGCAAAATGCTTATGTAATTTTTGAAAATAGAAGGAATAAAATGAAATCCTTTTGCTTTTATCTTGTTTCTTGTCTGAGCGATGAGCTGATTTTGTCATTTGAAAGTTAAACAAGTACTTCAAATATTAATGACGTAATGAACAAGAGACGTCATCTTCAAGAGCAGCGTAAACATAAGAGGGCCCTCTTTTATAAAAACCATCACATTAAAGGGTTAGTTCCGAAATAATCAATGCCCGAAATCCAAAATGCAATCGGTGAAAAATACAACCGAAGTCGCATATGAAAAGGACGCAAAAAGCAAACTTGCGCAAATATTCATAGAAATCCTCACGTAAAAGGAAAACTTGTGCAAAAATTCATAAATACCCTCACGTATAAGGGATAATACTCAAAACCACAATGCTTCGAAGAAAAGGCATCCGAGACTACACATAGTAAAGCGCGAATTTAATAACGTGCGCTGAATACTTGAGCAAATGCAAAAGTTAAAAGCTTGCATGGATAATCAAGTTAAAATTAAGACTCAAACGATATTTGAACAAAAAGTATATCTTTGTTCACAAGAACGGACGAAAACGTTGCAAGTACAAAATGAGAAAAGAAAAGAAAAGCTAAACTGCAGTGCCTCCGGGACCAGGAGGGAGAGAAGTATCTGCATTGCCGGGAAGTGTAGGTGATCCGGCCGATGGTTCGACACTTTCCCCAGCTTGGTCTATGGCCTCATCGCCTTCCGATCCTTCTTCAGTTTCCGAAAATGCTGACCTGGAATCTAAAGAACCCGGAGCATCGGATTGCACCGGGAGTCCATTTTTTTTACAGCCAACTCAAACTCTCGAGCCTTAGCAATTTCGGCATCAACATCAATGATATCAGCTTTGGCCTCTTCCAAGGTTTTTCTCCTCATACTATACATAGAATATGTTTTTTCAATAATGAGGGAAGCCGCTCGGTGCTTAAGTTCTTCTTTAAGTTGAATAACCTCGGTGAAAAGGTTTTCCCAGGCGGATCTAGCAGATTGGAGGCTGACATCGAGCTCACGGACAATTGAACTAAAGAGCCTATTATGCTCAATAATTTTCCTGTACTTCTCTTCTAGCTGGGCATGTTTCGCCTCCATGACAGCAAGATCTTCACTTTTGGAGTTCAAGGTTGCCTCCAAGTTAATCAATCTTTCAGCGGAGGCAGCCTCACGGTCGGCTGCAGCAAGAACAACGTTCTGGACTTCTAGCCATTTGGCCTTGGCCTCATCAAATCTAACCCCCAGCGGCCCAATTTTTTGGCTAAGGGTTACCACTTCTTGCTCGCTTTGCTGCAGACGAGCCTCCACGACAACGGCCTCAGCGGCTCTGGTTTCCAGTTCCAAGAGGCGGAGAATAGTCTGGTCCTGTTCCGCCAAAAGTTGATCTCATTCAGAAGTAAGTTCTTCCTTCTCACGAACCAACCTTTGAAGGCCCTCGAAGCAAGAAAGTTGGCCTACAAAATAGGAAGAAGTAAAACTTAGAATATATTGAAGGAAGAAAAGAACGTACCACTGCGGCATTGTGCATGGCATTGTTCAATAAGCACTCTCTCGAGAGTGCCTGAATTTTTTCTGAGTCCTTTTCTGAAGCCAAAGGCTTGAGATAATTAGCAAGCTCCACCGTCCGGGACAGCAAATTGCACCCGGTAGAGACCTAAAGAGTAACGTTCCTCCTCCTTTGTGGATCTTCAAAAGGGGCAGCATAATATTGCCCCAAATTCCCATTAACTGGGGACTGTGGAAGAGGAACACCTTCTTCACAGTCAGGTACAGCCGATGGAGGATATAAAGCAACTGCTGGTGGAAGAGTAGATGAAGATGGAAGCGATGTAACAGTTGTTGGTGTTGGTAAAGGTGGAGATGGAGCTGATGAAGTTGAAGAATGAGAAGCAGTTGCATCAAGTACAGTGCCGGTTGTTGAATGCTCTCCAACCAAAAGCGGCAACGACCTGATACTCAGCCCAGCAGCACCGTTACAACAATTGGGCCCGAAAACGGGAGTGGGCATATTCCACTAAAGCAGATTCTCCCCAAAGTGCTGAGACGTCGCCTTCAGTTGGTGCAATTATCTTAACAGGTCGAGCATCCTGTTGAGATGATGAGGATCGTCACCTTGTATGTAAAGAAGCTCCCTCATCACCTGCTTCTTCATCATCGTCGATCATCACAGTGTCTATGACCGACCCGAAAATAGGACTAGTCATCATCGCCACCGGAGATGACTCGGGGGCAGCAATCTTTGCACTTTTATTCTTTTCCCCGGCCGCAGAGGAACATCTTCTCTTTATTTGTTTATCCTCCGACCGGGGACTCCGTAAATAAATATTTGCACCCAAAACAGCCCCCGAGAAAGTGCTTCCTGAAGCAGCCTCGCTGCATCAGCAGGATGAGCTAGAACGTCCTCCTTGGTGACAGCAACAAGGCCCGCAGGTAGACCTAATTCTGTGAACAAAGTCAGAAGGGTTCAACCAATTCTTTATATGAAAAATGGAAAAAAGGTAAATTAGAGTTACCATGATTTTGGCCTTCCACCGGTATTTAAAGGCCAGTTCTTTCCACGAATGGGTTTCAGGCGTTGTGACGTCCAAAATCTTATGAACCCACCGGTTCAAACCTTTAACCACCGGTGGGAGCCATTGAATTACTGAAACATGCGAAGGGTGAAGAGATGATATGGCCATAGAAGAATATCTAATAAGAGGAATATTATACAAATAACTTACGAGTGCGGTTCCAAGCAACCGGAGAGGATGAAGCCATTGTCGGAATGATGTCACTGGTGGCTACTACAACGAACTGTTCCATCCACCTACGGTCGTTGTCATCATCTATGCTAGACAACAAGGCATGGTAGCCATGCTTACAAATATTTATCATTCGCCCACGGAAGATTTTGGGAGAATAGAGATTCATCACATGAGCTAAAGTTATCTCCTCTCTAGTTTCTTGGCACAAGCGTCGGAGGCAGACGATCGTCCTTCACACTGAAGGACTTACCTGTGCCAAACATACCTGGTACAAAGGCAAAACTCCGCAATCATGGAATCAAGCTCTCCGCTCAAAGAAAACACACCCAAAGTAAAGGGATACGTGCAAAAGTATATAAAACCTTCCTTGGGAATGGTCACTCACTCCGATAGATCAGGATCAATAATTTCCAACTCATTGCAGTGGCAGTCCTCCTTCACAGCAGGAATACTGGAAGGACGAATGGAAGAAGAGTACCTACTAACAGCCCATGTACGAGGGTTAGTAGTAGGAAACTTCTCTTCAAAATCTTTCGAAGTACTAAGCCTCCTAGGGATGATAGAATCCACTGTTGGAGGAATGGAGTCCTCGATTTTGTTCTTATTCTTTGAAGAAGCACTACGTTTGGAAAAGAAGAAGCCATTGGAAAAGAAGAAGGTAAATAGTTTGTGTTTGAAGAAAATTAGGAAAATGATGGAAAACAAGGACGTAAATCAGAAACTCAAGCAATTGTGAAACGTAAAGGAAAAGAAAGTTGCGTGTAAGTAAAATTCTGGCGGCTAAATTCATGGCCATGATTACCTCAATAATCGACAAAAGATGTGCTGAATCATGGGATGACGCGTGTTCGGGGCATTAAATGCGGAGAGACATACGTCTGATCAACTGTCAGAGACCTTCGGAGGGAGTTATAGTAATTCCCGCCAAAAAAGTATTTCTACCAATTTTCCGGTAACACAAAGTTATGTCACCGGAAAGCAGGGGGACTATCTGTATAGGGTAAAATATGATATGACACGTGAAATCCAAGATGGGATGGTTGAGGACCGAACGCAGCCACTACACTTGTCACCGGAACGGATAACGTTCATAAAAGTGTATTAAACGCTCTGTGTCTGGTAACATTTACTAAGGAATATTCTACAGCATTAAGAGCAACGATCCGTTACAGAGAATTTGGCATTTATACTAACGTTACCTCTTCATCAATGACCCTCATAATTGGCATTAAAGGAGGGCATGATCCTAAGACTTGTTTCCATATGCATAGCTAAATGACACGAATTTTCTCACAAGGACATATATTATATTTTATACAAAGCTTTATACGATTTTACTTTCTTGCTTATAGATCTTATCATTGCTGTATTCGAGAATCGTGTTCACGGAATCATCATCTTTGCTATTTTATCTACATTCTAAGGCAGTGACGGACGCACGTGGTACCAAGCGGGTTCAACTGAATCCGCTTCATTGAAAAATAATACTATGTATATGTATAAATTAGGATTAAAGTTGTGTAAATTTTATATAAATATTTTATTTGAACCCACTTGACAACTAATATTTTACGACTAAAGTTATGTACTTTTAAGATTGAACCCGCTTACACAAAATCCTGGGTCCCGCTACCCTAAGGCTGAGTATTGCGTATTTTTTAATTATTATATTATTTCATGATCAAATTAGTTCGCTTGTCTAGAAATCACATATAAATACAACTGTACAGTTTTACGGGTAAAAAATAATATATTATGCATCTGCTTATGCCATCAAAATTGAGATTTTTAGGTCGAAGTCATTGATTATATGAATAGTTCAGAAAACATTAAGCCCTAAAAACTTCTATCGACGGGAAAAAACGCGGAAATTAAAGAGAGTCAGTGGTACAGTTAGAGAAAGAGAAGTCACGATTGAGCACTGAGTAAATAATGATTAATTAAGAATTAAAAACAATGAAGGGGTACAATGTTTTTGATTCTCTCTTGCATGTTTGACGCACTTTCACGTGCATGACTCAACGTCATAACCGTTGTAGAGCATAAAATTAAAATTACAATTCAATAAAATTATCAAGAAGAAAAAAGAATTCAATAAAATTATTTGAAAATGTAGGAGATAACCGTTGTACAGTATTAATTTAAAATTACAGTTCAATGAAATTACTAAGAGGGTGTTTGCTAAGCTTATAAGCTGGTCAAACTGGCTTATAAACACCTTTTGGCTTATCTACGCGTTTGGTAAACACTCAAAGTCCTTATAAGCGGGGGCGCCTCAAGGGTATTTGAGGCCTAAGGCCAAATTCAAATGTGAGGCCTAAGTATTTAAATTTAAAAAAAAAAATAAATGATATGTATGGAGTAAAATTAATGAAATACCAAATAACAAATAAAAATAATACTAGAAAGATATTACCCGATTACTGATTCGGGAAGTTTGAAGAATGAAGACTTTGAGTCCAAAATATCTAGTTATTGCTTGTCTACTTCAAAATTCTTGATGTAAATCTTGAAAACTATACTATATTTTTTATAAAGTAATAGAAGTATAGAACTATTGGAATCTTAAAAATATTATTGAACACTTGAACTAATAAAATTTTGGAGAAAGAAAGTGAAAAATAAAATTTTGGAGAAAGAAAAACTATTGGAGAAAGAATTCAAGAAGGTGAGCAAGAATAAAGAGAAAGGAAGAAGAGGTTCTGGAATATGAAGATTAAGATTGAAACATTGGAAAATGAGTAAAAAATAGAATTATTAAATCAACTCAAATTGAAAATTATTCATTTATCATTTTTAAGTAAGTCAAATTTTTACTTTATTTACTCTAAAAGATTTTCTTTCCATTTACATGAAAAACACAAAAGTATTATTATATATTATTTTTTTAAATACCTATAAAATATATATTATTTCTGAAAAATGGGGCCCCTCAAAATTGGGGGCTAAGACACATGCCTTACCCACCGTACTGTTAGAGCCGGCCTTGCTTATAAGTCAAATGCTTATAAGCTAAAATCAGTCATAAGTCATAAGCTGGTCACCCCCAACTTATGGCTTTTCAGCTTATAAACACTTTTAGTTTGACCAATATTTTTACTAGTTTATCCTTAATAATATTTTCTAATTTACAAAATAAATTTCTTGACTTTCTCTTCATTCCATATTCGTTATTAATTCTTTTCTTTACAAAGAAATTTTTAATTTATAATCTTTTGAAAACAATTTAAGGGTATTTTAGTCATTTTAACAAAAATATAGCTTATCAGCACTTTTTAATCAAACATATCAGCTGCTTACTATCAGTTTCAGTACTTTTATCCAAACACATGAATATTTATTTTAAAAATCAATTTAAGCACTTAAAAAAACTTTTCAACCCTACAAGTTTATCATTTACGATCTAATCCATAGGGCTCTAAAAAGTCTAGCGGCTGAACAGTTGTTATCGTTGTCTTCGTAAATAAAGGAACCGCAGCATAAAAAACAAACTTAAATAAATAATTAAAGGGAAACGCAGCATGAAACTTTAGAAATTTTCAGTCCTCTTTCAACATTTTCTTGTTTATTCTTAAATGAAACCATAATACAGAAACCAATCATGTGTAATCAACCATCATTCTGGTTAATTAAAAACAATAAAATCTCAAAACAGAAAAATCAAAAATATTAACATGAAAGTAAAGGCGATCCACACAAACAATCGTTGTTAGAGAAGGATGAAGCCTCCAGGGAGTTGAAAAAAGATCCTTCAGGAATAGATCCGCAAAGGTGGTTGTTGCTCAAATCCAAATGGCCAACGTACTTAGCAGATGACAACGTTTTAGGAATCGAACCTCCAAGGTTGTTGTACGATAAATCCAGGTGTGTAAAATACGTTGTTGGAACGAAAATATCAGGTAAAATCCCCTCTAAAGAATTTCGACTTAAGTTAAGAATGTTTAATCCCGAGTTAGTAAGTAGATTCGTAGGGATTGAACCCGAGATCTGGTTGCTGTCTAAGTTTAAAACTGTGAGAACCGGCATGGAACCTAACTCAGCCGGTATTGAACCGGAAATTTGGTTCGTTGATAAATCCAGATCGACTAACCGGTAAAGTTTTGCTATTGAAGTCGGGATTGAACCAGAAATTTGGTTATTGTTCACTATTGCTCGGCTCAACATGCTCATTTTTCCAATATCCGATGGGATTTCTCCAGTGAGCATGTTGTTGCTGAGATCGAGGTGGATTAATTTTCCATGGTTGACAATAGAAGGAGGAATAGAGCCAGAAATTTGATTGTCACCAAGTTTAAGGATTGTGAGTTCACTCAGTTGACCAATGTCTGATGGAATTTCGCCAGAGATTTTGTTTCCGATGAGGTCAAGAATACGAAGGTTCTGAAGCGAAGCGAGGCAAGTTGGAATCTCACCACTGATGTCCTTCCAATCAGCAACAACAAGAGTTGTGAGCATGTCAAGCTTACAGAGAGATGGAGAGAGAGAACCTGTCATCATAGGCGAATCTGTAGTGTTAGAAAATACAGTAAATATTATTTGGCACATATAATAAATAAGAATGCGAAAAATAGAGAAATACTGTAAGTATTAAGTAAATAGTGTACATATTAAGCTGTGAACTTGTATTTTCAAATATCTCAAAACCATGAATAATGGTTAAATTTAAACTATAGGTCCGCTATGTACATATCATATAACTAGAACATCTAAATTTCTTGAAATTAAATAGATGATCGAGCCAATGAAACAAAAATAGTGTAAACATTAAGTGGCGATTTCAATAATATTGAAGCACTTAAAAATCGCGAATCTATTAAATTCAAATTCTAAATCCGTTTTTACCTATCATGTGACCAGAACGTCCGGCTTTCTCAAAGATTGGATCTTCGGATTCGCCTCGGAGGACAATATTGGCAACTCGTTGTGTAATGGGGTCACAGCTTATTCCATACCAATCCGAGCAATTGGTGCCTGTCCAAGTGTTGAAGATGCCCAAGTAAGGCTCGTTAAGAGCTGCCTTGAAATCTAGCAATGCCGCTATGTCCTCCGTCGAGCAGCTATTAACGGGAAAGGCAACGGCCACTACAATGAGAGTCACCAAGAACGTTCCTGTGAGTCCCATCTCTCTACTAAAATGAAGAGCTGTGATTTTCTCTAACTTTTCTCTCTGTAAGCAAAGCTGCTTATAATAAAATAAAATAAAAGCAGAAGCTATGAACGAAGAACATGAAAGTGGAAGGGATATGAACGGAATTGTTATATACACATTTTCTTCGTATTAAATTGGTTGACACATATTCAAACCAAGTCAACTTCATGTCTAACTTTTAACATGTACTCCCTTTATTTTATTTTATATGACTGGACACGAGTTATAAAAAAGAAAAAGAAGATTTTTGCTACATGGCAAAAATACCTTTAGCACTTATAATCTTAAATATATGTTACAATATTTTTATGCTTGTAATATATTCTTATTAGAGTAACATAAAAATTTTAAAGTTAAGAAATTTTAAGATATAAAATTGTAGAGTTTTTAATCAACTCAAAGAGCGTCACATCAAATGGAATATAATTAGGGATAGCTTTTTTTTTCTTCTTTTAATATGAGAGAAAGGACCGCTTATAGTATTTTTTTAGTATAGCTTTTGAATATTAAATTTAAATAAAAGATTAATTAATTTAGTGCCATTCAATTTCAAACATTAGCCATCTAACTTTTAATAAATGCAAAGTGTCATTTTGTTTCATTTTATATGATATTTTTTAATTTTTAGTACATTCCAAAAAAAATTAATACCTTTATATAAAAAGACACTTTCTTACTTTAGACATTTTATTTACCTATAATAACATGTTTTTATAACCATAGAAATGCCATGACATATTTAAAGCTATAAATTTTAAGGGTATTTTTAATATATTTTTAAAAAATAATTCTCTTAAACTTTGTGTCTAGTGATTATAACACGAAATGAAGAGAGAACGTTTCAATAGAAAGAAAAAAAAAAGAAAAAAAAAGAGAGTAAGTTGAAATGGAAGGACAATATATAACATTGGGACCAAAAATCCCTGAATGTTTTTCCCCTTTTTCTTATCCCTTTTTCTTTTCTTTTCTTTTCTTTTATTTTTCTTCTTATGAGAGTTTAAGTAACTGGTTAGCATTGTTGTCTACATATGCACTAAAGGAGGAAGCACATGGTACGGTGTGGGTCATTATTTTCATAGCAAAAGGAAGTGGGAGCATGCTCCTATTGTTTGCTTTGTAACTTGTAAGTATGGAATCGGATTGATGCAAACTCCGCATAAACCTGGATCTTCTTTTCTTATCAAATATTCTTTCTATAAGAAAATTAGCTGATTCATTTTGCAACAAAATCAATTATATAGTAATAGTTATTTATAATGTTTTTCAAAGTCTTTTTAGGTTTTATAGATCAATTTATCATAGAAGACAGTGTTCTTGCCGCATTAAATTAGTTCAAGAGTTTCTGACACTTTCTTTTCGATACAGCAAATACAATGAAAGCACATGGACTAATGTGCCATATTATACTTTGATTGGGTCTAGATCTGGCAAATAATAGAAAATCAATATAGCATATTAGCTCATGTGCTATCAGATTTAACTATTGCATTAGTTTTGAAGTTACGAATTTCCATTTCAGTCCTTTTTCACTTTTACTTAAACTCTCTTACATAAATATCAGAGTGATAACTTTCAATTTAGAATTTATATCTATGGAAGGATTCTGGATCTAGGTATATTATTGTCACAACTCAAAATTAGAGAGCCGTGATCCGCACTATATAGAGCGCCGCGCTTGTCAAGCGAACCTTTACCTTCAACACGATGAAGGAGGATAAAATGCATAAAGGAGTTTTGAGTGACTCTATTGTTATGGTCGAAATAATCAGGTCTCACGCGAAAGCTAGTAAGCAAATCTTGAACGATGATAAATCAGACACAAAAGAGAAATATACAAAAGAGACATAAACATTTAACGTGTTTCGGTCAATTGACCTATGTCCACGGTGGAGATGAGCAATCTACTATATAAAAGAAAATATAAAATATTGAGAGAACAATTTCACCAAGAAGCAAACACAAGTGACATACTAACACTTGTCCCGTAAAAATCTTTCCCTAAACAAGACTCTCAAGCCTCATATGGCTACATTGTGAATGCTACGGAATGAGAAAGAAGGACCTTTAATTTATAGAAGTACTCCGAACCTTTTCCTACAAGAAAAGGGACTAGCCAAATATGAGAGATTTATAATTTCTTTCTAAGAAAAGGAAAGCTTAATTAATTATGATAAATATGTTGCTCTTTCCTCAAGAGATAGAAAATCAAAACATAGTAAGAAAATCAGGACAAACACCTAACATTCATACGATGAAACACTTGCAAATGGAATATCGGACAGCCCTGTATGCAATCATGCAGCAGTTTTTATCAAGAGAATATAAAACACGTATGCAACAAATAGCCCATGGACATCATTATATGAGAAGTACTCACATGTAACATCTATCACAAACAGCTCATAAACTCTACATAAAACAGAAAGATATCAAGAGCTTCTAAAGAATTCATAAGATAATATGAATTGGCGCCCGTTAAGCGTCCAAAGAAAGGAAACTATAAAAATGCCGCAACCGAGCCTAGTATATGGGGCTAACCGCCAAAGAGTAGAAGTGGGGCTCTAACTTGTAGAGAGAGGCAGTAAGCGCAAAACTCACTAAATATTATCGATCTTCTCTAAAACATAGGACAAGTATTTTTACAGAAAACACGAACGTTTAATAAAAAAAATTTATCTTTGATGTGCGAACATGAGAAAACTAGCATAAAATGCTTAATCAAGTACATAATCTTTCCCTTAGACCTTATCATTTTCTCAGTTTGGCACTCAATTGCGCAAAAAGAAATTAAAACAGGTACCATATTCTAAACTTAAGAAGGCTTTCCCTCTAGACGGTTACATAGTAATACGCATACATCTTAACGTTCGATCAACAACTAATTCGATTAGGACTAAACCTACTATAGCACCATATGTATATATGATAAGGTATACTAGGAACCTCAAATATGTACTACAATCTGGTTTAGGTATCCAATAACCTGCCATTGATATGGTTCGACTTATTTTCCCACATAAGTATGTGTGGTCTCTAGATAATCCCCCGTTGGAAATCGAGTTTTGATGATCAACAAATTTGTTACCTGCTGAGTCTCAAACCTTGGATCCACTCGTGGTTCTTGTACAACTCAGAGTTCTAGCGAGAATGGGATTCGCTTTCGCGTCCGATAAGGATATATTTATACTATGCTGATCTAGCAGCCATGTGATAACATCAGGGTATCTTAGCAGATTTTCATGAGTTGAGTTTAGGCCAAGATTTAAGGAAGTAGTTATGGATGTAAATTTTACTTCTTCAAAATATCGAAGGAAAATCTTTTTACTTTCTTTATTTGCCAGGGTAAAGAGATTTGGTGCAACTTAGTGAACACTCTTCTATTCCTAAGTGTCTACCGTATATATATAAAGTACAAGTTTATTTTTACACAGGTTGCGCACCTACACACAAATCTGAGAGCTTCTTGTGAGCAGCAACTTTGCAAGAACCAAGAGCAAGACAAATTGAGATTGATTCGATTTTAGTTTATTTTGTCTTTATCATGTATTAGGTACTTTGAGTTATAATCTTACTTTGCATGTATCTAAAGCTACTTGTAAGAACCATTGAGTGACAATCGTTTGTTCTAGACTAAGAATCTACTTTTGGAGTGAGTAGCTACGATCAGCTTTATTGTAGGTTGTTGAGTAACTAGATTTAGTCCCTTAGGTTCTAAAAGTGTTTTGTAAACTAATTCTGCTCGTTATTATTAGTGAAGCTTTTGAGGAAATCTTAGAGTTGGGTCATAATTTTTACTCTTCTGAGCAAGGAGGTTTTCTACATAAAATTCACGTCTTCTTTATTTTCGTATTTATCAGTTACAAGACTTGTAAGAACCAATTTAAGAACCAAGTTAGGAGGAAAACGTATAATTTTAGTAGAAATTTCAATTGGTCGATACATCATTCATCGCTCCCCTAGTTTATAAGTGGTGCATAATTTTAAGAATTATTATTAGAGTAGGCTCTCAATTATGAGGCTTACACCTTTGAGAGATTCACAAGATGAGTGCACCACCAGGGATGAATGAGGGTCCTGTGACCACACGTCCTTCTTTGTTCAATGGAAAGTACTATAGGTGATGGAAAGCTATGATAGAGAAATCCTTAAGGTTTAAGATTACGAGTTATGAAATATTATTCTGGATGGACCAAATATACATGAAGTTCCTAAGGAATGAAGTGAGTTTAATGATATTGATTGGAAACACATGGAGCAAAATTTCAATGCAAAGTGATTATTTGTGGCTTGGCATGATGAGAATGATAGAGTTTCGGCATGCGCTGATGCAAAGGAGATTTAGGATACCTTGATAACTTCACATGAAGGAACATCTCAAGTAAACCAATCCAAAATTAAGATGCTCTTAAGAAATTATGAACTATTCACCATGAAAGACTCTGAACCAATACAAAATTTGATCACTAGGTTCACAGTCATTAAAAATTAGTTGAGATCACTCGAAAAAACTTTTACATATGAGGAGTCGGTGAGAGAAGTTCTCAGAATACTTGTTGCCTCAAGGGAAAGCACAGTCATTGCAATTCAGGAATCAAAGGATTTGAGTACAATCACTCTGGATGAACCTGTTAGAAATTTGAGAACATATGATATAAGGAAAATGAAGTTGAAGAAAGATGACTCCAAGAGAGACAAAGGGCTGATACTCAAGGTATCCGGAGATGCTGGTTATGATGAATAAGAAGAAATTGATATAAGTCTATCGGCCAGACAATTCAAGAGGTTCGTGAAAAATTCAAAAGGAACTGGAAAAAGAGAGGTTCCAAGCAAACCAAAGGCTCTAGAAAGGACTAACATCAATGGATACTATAAATGTGGGGAGTTTGACTATAGTCAATGATTATTAAGAGTGAAAAATATAACGGAATAAGTAGCATGAAATGAAACAAAAGAAGGACCTAAAGAAGGGTTGTGACCTAGGTCTGGTTACAATAAAGCTCAGGTAGCTAAAATGAAGGCTGCAGAGGAGGCCATGAAGTAAGCATTCCGGGATGCATATGAAGAAGACAATGATGACAATCAAGATGTATATAAAAATACAGATGAACCATTGTCCTTGTTTTCAATGCTAAAGGAGAGAACCAACAAACCTAGCCAGAGGGAGACCCAATATATCGTCCACCTTCATTCACTAGAGAACACTTTTTTTGGTGGAAGAATAGTATAAAAATCTTTTTGCAAGCTGAGGACTTTGACCTATGGATGATTGTGACTTAGAGACCTTTTATGCCAACAAAGACTAAAGGCAAAGGAAAGAAAGTTGCCAAAGGGGAAAAAGAATTCAATGATGATGACAAGATTATGCTAAAGAAAAATGCCAAAGCTAAATTGAATCTGTATAATGTTCCGAGTCCTGAGGAGATTAATAGAATTTCTACATGCAATACTGCTAATGAAATCTGGAATAAACTACTCGCAGTGCGTGAAGAAACTCTTTCAGGCATGGCACTAGTTGTCTTGATAAACGCTGATTCTGAAAAGGTTAACACTAATGATGTCGTGTCTATGATGTCTACGAGTGACTCTGAATCTGAAGCAGGAACGAGGAGGTAAATATCCCTAACCATAAAGACAACCTTTATCTTTTTCCTAAAAAAAGACTGTCTTTCATGATGTTGATTAATTAATCAAATTGAAAATTGAGTGTTGACAAAGAAGAATTATTTAATAAATTTTTAACTGTTTTGAATGCCATAATCTTGAGTTTAGCATGTCTGAACTCAAAAAGGAAAAACAAGATTTTGAAAAACATGCTTTATTTTAAAATCAGAAACTGAAGCACTCAAAATTTAAAAACGCAATATTAAAGGAAGCACCATGTAGAGGAAACGGTGAGATCGGTGATATTCAAGAAGCTCTTGAAAAGGAATTAAAACGGAACAAAAAAAATTTGTACAATCAAGTTGAACGAAATAAAATAATTCAAGAGGAACATGTACTCAGAGACTCTTGAATGGCTAAACCAAAACAATAATAGAAATAAAACTGGGTTAGGATACTACAAACTTCTCCCTTGGGTCAATCCGCATCTTCTGCATCAGTAAGCTCTGTACACATTATGGTAATACTAGTCACTTAAGGAAAACTTGCCTATCATTTTTCAATGCTCAAAATAAAAAGGGTTCCAGTGCAAATTAATAAGGAAATAAAGACTTCTTTTGTAATAAAATCTAACTTACCAAGCTGGACTAAAAGATATTTGATTCATCCCTTCAATCACAAGTGAAAACCCTAACTTGTCTGGGTACCTAAATCTGACCTTTGGTCTATTTTGTAGGCTGAAGTGAGAGGAAAAAATGAAAGTTGGTATATTGATAGTGGCTACTAAAGGCACATGATGGGAAAGAAGAAATATTTCTTCTTACTAACAGTCTTTCAAGGAATGAGTGCGCTTTTGGGAATAGTAAGAAAGGTGAAATCACAAAAATAAGTAATATTTGTAAGTCAGTCTCTCAAGCAACAGAATGCATATGGACATGAGAAAATTTACATTGTAGAGATCTATGCATGTGAATAACATAACTGCGGCTAAAACAAGTAGGACATAATGTCAAAAATAGTAATTTATGGTCAATAAGGCACCAAAATCCCAAACATAATTTTTAACATGATTAAGGCAGTTTGCGTAGTCATACGAGAGAAGTAACATATCATAAATAACTTATGAAGTCAATCCAAGGCATAATGTATCATAAAAACTATCCCGGACATGATTAATCCATGGAACTCGCGTATACGCTCTCCACCACGTATATATAATGCTCTGAATACACTGCGATTAATCAAAGAAGGTCAATTTCCAAAGGTATATTCACTCAGGCCAAATCTAGACAAGATACTTACAACCTTTCTGTAAAAATTGTAAGTCCAACAAATACTTTCCTTTGTTACTAGCCTCCAGCTATCCTAAATCTAGTCAATCAATAATTAAGGAAGTCAAATAGCGCCTTAGAATCAATCCCAATATAAAAAGCTCCAATCTGTAATAAATTTTTAAAAAGTCAACAAAAATTAACCCGAGCTCATTTCATCAAATCCCAAAATTGAAATTAGATCCAGACTACCCATGAGACATGGAACCCAAATCTATAATCAAAATTCTATTTTGATGGTAATAGAATTTTCCTAAAATTGTTCATTTCTAGGATTTCTCCATTTATCACTTTATTTCTCAAAATTCCTTGATTTTATGTTAAAATAAATGATAGATCCTTAACTTGATGGAAAAAGTGAGTTACAATCACTTACCCCATCGTGATGGATAAAGAATTAGGCCAAAACCCCTAAAATCCAAGCTCACGTGCTCCAAAATTGAAGAAAAATACCAAAAACATAGTGTTGAGAACCATTTGGCCGTAACTATGCACGGCTGTGACTCCCGGGTCGTCGCACGCCGTGTCGCGGTAATGATCAACCTGCAACAATCTACTGACCAAAAACTACTCTGCCGCCCTTCTGTAACATGACCATAACTTCGTACTCAGATGTCAAAATGACGAATGGTTTGAACCACAAGAAACGAGACTCAAAGTGCTAAAATTTCATCAAAATATCATCCCAAAATGCTTTAAATATTGGCAGATATGCGCGCTTGAATTCAAGCTAACTACAGAAAAGCCCTGTTTCAGAAATTAAATTCTTCCAAAACTTGCCCCAAACGCGTCGAAACTCACACGATCCCCTCGGGGAACCATCCAATCATTCCTACAATTCCAAATACCCTATATGGCCTTGTCAAAGGCTCAAAATAACAACGGGAATATCACAACAAATAATCGATACTCAAACCAAATATAATTTCTCTTAAGTTCTTAAATCTCTATTCTTTCAAAAGATTGTCTGAATATCACTTAGACACTTTAGATTACTTCCAAACTTTACAAACAAGTTCATATAGACCCATTCAAAGTCTCGGAACCGATAACGTCAAAGTCAACTATTTGTCAAACTAATTAACTCATAAGTTCTTCAAATTACAACCTTGCGACAAATGGTGCCAAATCCGAACATACGTACATGTCCAAAATCATCATATGAAACTATTGGTACCATGAATACCCAATTTAGAGTCTATTTACCCAAAAGTCCAACATTGTCAAGTCTCTTAACTTAAAGCTTCCATTTAGGAAATAAGTGTTTCAAATCACTCCCAAACCTCTTGGGACCAAAATCACCTATACCCGCAAGTCATAAAACATCAAATAGAACTATAGGAAGTCTCAAATTATAGAACGAGATGCTAGAACTCAAAATGATCGATTGGATCATTAAATTCTCCCTACTTAAATATACATTCATCGCCGAACGTGCCAAGAATCATTTCAAATCTGTCAAATAGCTATATAAACTCATCATACACATTCACATCGGTGATCCGATGTCACCTCCATCTGTATAAATCCATTAACACATCCTGATTGAAGATTCCTTTTTCAATAACTGCTAATTGCCAATCTCCATACGAGCAAAAATACTCTATCTCAAATAGATTCTTGTTCCAAGCCTCACAATACTGCAAATGATAAAAGAAACATGTAGAAACTCATAACCACCCATCATATCAACAAGTCGTGATTCATCTCGTCCGATAAGAACTATTGCTTGTTCTAGGCTTCCTAAACGAATTCTTCTTCCAAATATACCTTATCCAAATTTGATCCTGCTAGTTCCAATCTTGTTAACTTTGTCCCATGTAGTACAAGCTGCCCGACAAACAAGTCACACCAAATTCCACATGGAACTTCAACCGTCATAGTTTGTGCATCATTCAAGCAACAATCCAAATATAACCAATTTGTGAAAAAGCAACTTATCACCCAACGACCCCCGTACCTATGGTGTTCTTTATCGACAAGTTTATGAGTATCTATATAACTTATTCCATTTGAGAACTTATTCCACAGGTAATAAAACTCATCACAGCTCAACTAACGCACCCAAACCACCGATCCTAACTACCAAAATCACATGCTGATCTATTGCTCTATCAAATCCGATGGTAGAAATATCATGTATAACTATAACACTGTCCAGATAACATGTCCATATGACACCTTGCACTGTATAAACAAATCTGACCCGCCATAGGATACACACCCTCGACAGTCCTACTAGTAGATGCCCAAACTAATTCAACATTCTTCTAAAGTAGATAACAAACCTTCCATAAGCTAATAAGGACCCATTCTAATTTTCGCTCATGGATACGCAAGAAATTTCCAAACTACCGATTT
This sequence comes from Nicotiana otophora, assembly GCA_000715115.1. Classification (NCBI taxonomy): domain Eukaryota; kingdom Viridiplantae; phylum Streptophyta; class Magnoliopsida; order Solanales; family Solanaceae; genus Nicotiana; species Nicotiana otophora. The sequence continues at coordinate 76,491 of AWOL01S0008259.1, read as the reverse complement.
CAGTTGCGAATATATACATACAACCAATTATCAACCCAAATCATCAAAAAACTACATATCTAACCATTTTCCTTTGTAATCCCTTATCTGTGCCAGTCACTCATGAACTACTATTACCTCGTGGAACCCTATGCATCGAGTATACAAATCTTCGAGTCTCAAAAGTCCTTACTTAACTTGTCCATCATTCCAACTTATACAAATAATGCCAACAACCTCTTGAATCATACTCAAACCAAGACCTCCAAGTAGGATAATCTTACTATACTTAGATAACAACACATCTAATATCGCGAACCCCAAGCTCCGGCAAGCACAGATCTTCTCAAGCCACCCACCAAAGACACATACGATTTTACCATTAATGCACTTTCACTAACCCGAACAAAAGAGATAGTCCTACCTCTAGAAGTCCGATCTCCATACCTCAAAAGGGCAAGAGTCCTTATCCTAGTGACCTCTACATTCCTACTCAAACACACTATTAAGTCCTACCAAATGCCATGATGGAACCTAGCCCGCTCTCTAGGCAAGCCAACACTCAACAACAATAAAAAAAAAAATTCAATTATTAAACTATTTAACTATCATGATATAAATAACAATGCAAAATAAATCGCAATTCAAAATTATCATTACATAATCAATGATAAGGTCTAAACATGACCACACTTATCCTAAGACCAATAAGCCACTTTATTCCCTCTCATGCCCCCAACAGTACCTCAACCGAACTATCTACTCTCAAAGAACCTTCTATACATATGAAGATATTTCTTCAATCAATTACCCACTGGATTCTGGAAACAATAATGATAAAGAAAAACTCCAAGGCTCTCTCTCATTCCAATACAATATCTCAAATCCTCAGCTGCACCACGAATCTGAAATATCCTTAAGTACCACATCATAAATTTTGAACCCACCAGACCCATCCTCGAGAGTCACCTACTCAGACCTAGTTTCGATTGTACAACCAAACATGCCAAACAACTAGTTCTCTGTTAGCACAACATACCCGAAGAGAAGCAACGATATGAATCCTTTCCTATGCCCACTACATCCACATGAAACATCAACTTGAGTTGTTCCTCAACTCCCTATAGCCATAATGTGTAATACATCACACGTCCGGTAAATTCCTTGCTTGCATCATCCTCGAAGTCCCCCTTTCACAAGTCATAACTAACCCGCAAGCATCTGTTAGTCCAGAATATATAACTACACATAACCATATGATGCAATTGTCGATGGTAGACTCCCCACTTGGCTCTATGTCACAATCACATAACCCAAGAACCTACAATGACTTCTTCTCCTTAGCTACCATGTTCCCACACTGTTACTCAGTTGAATTTCTCCAAAGCTCATATTGCTCCAACCATAACACATCCTACCAATGAACAACTGAAAGATCCGTCCACATTCAAAATTCAACGATGTATTATACACTAAAATGATAATCAAGCATTCACATTTCCTTAGTAGCTCAAGAAAATCCTTTCTCGTCAAATTCGAACTCTCGAGGTGTAAGAAGTCATCATAAAATAGAAATGCACAGACTTAGTTATTTGCCCACAATGACGCAAATAACATCAAACTTCCTCAAAGATCGAGAACCACCTCCTTAGCACCACCCCGCAACACCGCGTACTAGGATCATCACACTGACGAGCTTGAATGTGCTCAAACAAGATTGACAATTCTATCACACGAGCAAGAACTCTACTAGGCTTAGAAATATCCAATGTCATAAATCTATAAGCCAATCCGGAACATCCATAGCCTAGTGTCCCTCATCCAATAGAATAAATGCCGAATTCCAAATCACAAACATAATAATCCTTATCATGAGGTTCCAACTACCGTGACACACAAACAATCACCCTATCATTCTTTACCAACACTACATAAGACCAATGCATGAAGCATCACAATACACAGTAGAAGGCCTCGTACTCGTAGGTAATACCAACACTAGGGATACAATAGATGGAAACTCCTCCACAAAATGACAATAGTAATTAGGCCTCATAGAACAAGGGACAAAACATCACGCACCATCTCTATAGCATCATCACACTCATTGGTGCCCAGCTAATATCGAGTACTCAACATCGCATACAAATTAATAGGAATAAACTGAAGATGTAGGCTTCAAGTCAAAATAAAGTCGAACGATAAGGAATCAATAAAGTGAAAGTTCCTAAAAACCTACAACCTCTCATAGATAGATAGTGACGTCTCTATATTGATCACTACAAAAAAAATAAAATTAGCTACAAACGTCGTCGCTAATCTGTCGCTAAAACACTCGTAGCTAGCAGAATTTCTTGATAATCCCTTGCTAATCTATCGCTAAATGAGATTAGCGACGAATTTTTCTGTTTAGCTACAGAATTTATCCGTCGCTAAAACCTGATTTTTTAGTAGTGGATCCACAAGACTCTACTAGGCCTACTCGTGATTAGTGAGACCCTTAGAACCTAGAGCTTTGATACCAAATTTTTCAAATACATTATCCAAACTTATCCAAGGTCCGTAAATACTATATTTAACATCAAAACCAAGAATTGACGATCAAAATCCTTCTCTTAAGTTTCAAACATTCCAACTTCGCTAAATGCGTCTGAATAATACTTAGACATTCAGGATTATAACCAAACTTTGCACATATGTTCCAAACAACGAAATTAACCTATCTAAGGACTCTAACCCACAATAGGAGTCCGATAACATCAAAGTCAACTCTGGGTCAAACCTAAAAATTCTCATATTCTTCAAATTGCCAACTTTCGGCAAATAGGGCCAAAACCTTCTACGAATATCTAAATCCAAATCCAAACATACGCCCAAGCCCAAAATTACCATACGAACCTATTGGAATCATCCAATCATCAATCCGAGGTCGTTTACTAAAAAGTCAAACCTTGGTCAACTCTTCCAACTTAAACCTTTCAAATTGAGAATCACTCTATTAAATCAATCCCGGACCTTACAACATCGAAACCAACCATACACGTGAGTCATAATGAATCATATGAAGTTAATTGAAGTGTCAAACAGCCGAATAGAAGTGCTAAATCTCAAAATGACCAGTTGGGTTGTTACAACTACGAGGTCACACATGCAAGCATCTAAAAATGTGTAATTCCATCAATCCATCCATGTTAGAAAAATGATTGACTATATCACAATTACCGTAGAGCTTAGTCGGGTTGTCCATAGATCCCATTAACAAGCATCCTCTACAACATACTCCTTTCTTGGTGATACTAAAATTAGTGCTACTATATTTCTCAAGCAACTCGAATCATCCGTGATATCTCTGATCTCAATTGTTTTGCCCGAAGATGAACCACAACCCCGCAAAGCAATCCAAATCTCACACGGCTCACCACATCTATCATGGAGCCATATCTAAGTACAAGTATCTCATTATCAACTACAAGTCACGCGTAAGATAGTCCTCCTCTTACACACTCCATTGCCTAGATGAACACAACTTAGCTCAACCCATGAGTCAATCATCATCATGAAACAAACCCTCCAACTATGTAGGCAACATTAACTTTAAAGTCATGGTCAACAATATATCTAGCTCTTAGAAACCCACTTACACAATAATCAAGCCATTGATACTAGGTCTCTCCAAGTCAACCAAGCCACACAGACTACCAAATACAAAAGTTCTACCACAAAAGTGCCTGTAATGCCCTATCATACCCAGGAATACGATCATTTCTATTACCATGCTGGTCCAAGCCACTATTATACTATCCTAACATCTTCATATTACTCTTGACCGGCCTACACGGAATAATTTATATTTTCCAATACACATGGTCTTTAACAAAAACTCACACCATTGGAACCCGACATGGAACTATGTCATCCAAATATCCCTAAGCCACTTTATTCCCTTTCATGCACCCAAAATAACTTCAAACCAAGATGTTTGCTCTTAAGAACCCTCTAATGAATTAGAAATTATTCCTCATCTCTCTAATGATGCATTTTAAAATAAAAAATGATATAGAAGTACTCTAAGTCCCTGTCATAATCCAATACCAATCTCAAATTCTTAACCAAACAAAGTATTTGCTATATTCTTAAGTATTACATTTTGGAACTTGATCCCACTAGAACCATTTTTGGTAGTCACCCACTATGCTCTACTCCCCGATGCATAGACGAAATATGCCAAACAACTTGTTCTCCGTTAGCACATGATTTCTATAAAAGGAGCAACTTTGTCCTCAAGCAATTGAGTGAATCCTTTCTCTTTGCACACTATATTCACAAAGAGTATCAAACCTGAGTCATTCAACAATACATATAAATAAGGTGTAGATATCACACATCCAACAAATTATTTCCCAAGTCATCCTTGATATCACCCTTCTCCAATCATAACTAATCCATAAGAGTAACTTAGTTTAGGAAATAAAATAACACATGCCCATAGGATCCGATCGTTGATGGTAGACTCCCCCACTTTCCTCATTCTATGATCACATTATCTGTGAAACTACAATATCTTTTTTTTCCTTAACTAGCATGACTTATTCAACCAAATATCTCATAAGATCATGTCGTACTAATCATAACACATCCCATTCCAAATCATACTTATCCTTGTGACAATTGTGTCCTCTTGCTCAAGCAATCCAAACTCAAACCTTCTCACAAATATAATCCACCTATTTAGCCCCAATACAATATCTTTCGATGACATTACCATGGTTAAAACCATAATGTAATCAATTGATATCCACAAGCCGTAAAAATCTATTTCATTCCACTAACAAAAAACTAAAAGGTCCATCAATACATCTACACCTCAAGATGGTACTGTATTCCGAGATGACAACCAAGCATCCACATTTCTTTTCTATCTCAAGGAAATCCTTTTCATTACATCCAAACCCTCAAAGTATAGTCCTTAGACACATAACATGTGTTACAAAGCTGCCTCATTAACCTTACCACTTTACTTTGGAAATTCTTTTTTTAATTTCAAAGCTGTAGAAGCACCCACTCAATTCTAGAGCAACCACCAGCGAAAAATATGGCTATCGTACTGCTCACTATGCCATCAATCCCACTTCTAGGGACACTCTAGACAGTAGAGTCCAAAGACAGAAGCTCACTTAGCTGAATCCCCCATGCCAAAGCTGCGGTCCAAACCCGTCCACAAGTCCTTTATACTGGCCTATACTAACATTTTAAGAAAAGCATCTCATACCATAATTGCAACATCATCACAAGTCGTTGACGCCCAATTGATTCGAGTTCTCAACATTGCATACGAAATAATAGAAGGAGCCTGAAAATTTAGAGGTCAAGCTAAAATAAAGTCGCATGATAAGGAAAGAAAGAAAGAAAGAGGACTTTCTTAGATGCATTGTAGCTTCTCGAAGATAAGTATGGACATTTCCAAATGGATTTGCAAGACTATACTAGACGTTCTCATGAATCGCATGACCTATGCAACCTAGGCTCTAATACCATTATATTACAACTCAAAATCCCACCAACGGTGATGACACCTAACATGCCACTTAGGCGAACCAATCTCACAACTAACGAATAAATAGCGAAATAGAAGCATTTTATTAAGTCTAAATGAGATATATAGCATAAGGAAGTCTAAAATCCATACTAGTGTGCAAAAAATTAATACAACCCCCTCCCCAAAAACTTGCGTCAATGAGTACACGAGCTCTAAGAGTGTTTAAATAAAATAGTTTAAAACAAATACATCATTGTCTGAAACAAAAAAAGCAGTTTTAGATTCGTGTTGTTGTATGGAACTTGTGTGCAAAGTTTAGTTGAGATCCAGGATTTTTAGGCATGAATCAGATGCTTGGTTGGAAGTTGAGAAGCTTATGAACATAAGAGAGTTCAACATGTGGAATAGCCTTCGATTAGTAGACGCGATAGTTTTGTCTATATTTTGAGACCTTAGATAGGACAGGATAGTATTTATGGACTTATTTGTATGATTAGATGGGGTCCGGGGGGGG